>JAADXZ010000232.1:0-31065 GCA_023338055.1 Phytopythium mirpurense | reverse complement strand
TTTGGCATGAAGCATGACGAGATCTGGCTCAACTTCTTCGTCGTGCTCGCCTACATCGTGCTCTTCCGGCTGCTCGCGCTCGTCTTCCTGCGCTTCGTCAACAACCAAAAGAGGTAGACGAGAGAGAGTGAGAAGGAGAGAGAGATTCTATGGCGTCGACTACGTCGCTCGGATGCATTTTGCGATTGGATCGATCAATACACTCGCTATCCACATACAATACATTGCTCTAGCCGGTCGACTATTGAGAGCCTGAGATATACTCCGAGGCGGAATATACGACGACGTCCACGATCAAGCTGGAAAAGCGACTAGAGTAGCAGAGCTCTCTGTCAATACGCTCTGTGGTCCGGTTCAATTGGTTCAGGTACTCTAGAGCGTTCTAGGCCAGACGCCTCTGCTTCGAATTGACCTCCAAGCGCTCTGGGGATCGGCTACTTTGTATTATACTGCAATCGATCGAGATGGCCTGACCTCCATGTACTTGTTGGCTGGCAATTGCAATTGCACGAGATGGCCGCCTCGACTGTTCTTTGATCGGCTGGTATACTGCTTTGAGCACTTTTCAACCAGCGACACGAGCTGAAGACTGCGGCCGGGCGCTAGTTATACCGGCGGACGTGCTCATGGGCTCGCAAGTTGCAGCGCACATCACGACCTTGACAACGGTTGGTAAACTGACGTTGTATCAGTAGACTTTGTCGGCGCAATTCTCAAGACTTACAGAATGAACAAATGAATCCAAATGTCCAAATCTACTGATATAACGTTTTCTGCTTTGGCTTGGTTCAAACAGCCCAACAGCCGTTTCCAGGAAACGCGTTTGGCGCCAACTTCGCTTCAACAAGAGCGCTGGTTCAAACACAGCACATACAAAATCCAAGTCAATTTTGTATCGCTACCGGCTTCTTTGCCTCATTCCGACTTTCTCCGCGCGAGAACAAGAAGAAAGCCGCCGCCTCTGCGAACAAGAAGACAGTCGCCTGCCTCCCCCTCCAAGCCACCGCGAAGCACACGCCAAGAGCAGCCATGAGCCTCCAGTGCGCCTCTCTGCTGCTTTCTCTGGCCGTCATGGGCCTCCGCTCGCTCCTCACGATCCTCTCGAGCCTCCTGGCGCTTCTCCTGCTCGTCTCGGACGCCGCCAAGTCCGCGGACGCCGCCGAAGCGCCTGCCAAGGAGATCGCGCGCTCTGACGCCGCTCAAGGCGAGGCCACGGTTCACAACGGCGTCGCTGAGGGCGGCAACTGCGCCAGCGAGGGCCCCGCCAGCGCCGCGCGCGACCTCCGCGACTCCCGCGCGCCTGCCGTCCCGACCCATCATGCGAGCTCGATGGCGGACGCGACCCGCGACAGCAGCGCCGCGAGTACTGACGACAACTCGATTCAAGGCGCCGACTTCCCAGTCTTCAGCGTCGACTCGGTCAAGCAGATTGATATCGACAGCGGCGCGGACGTGACCCTCGGCCGCTTCCTCATTTCCGACGTCAGCAGTGAGTTCCTCCAGTCGGGCGACCTCGACGTCAACTGGGAGGTCGAGTCGATCGCCTCCGTGCCGTCGACGCTGAACGACACGGACTTCCTCTTGGGCGGCGAGTCGTACGACTCGATGGACGAGGAGACCGACGCGGACGAGGATCTGTACCTACGCGGCTGGAGCTCGGACCTCGAGTCCGTCTGCTCGTCCCTCAACGACACGGACCACCTTCTCGGCGGCGTGTCGTTCGACTCGATGGACGAGCTGGAAGTGGGCGGCAGCGCGGTCGAAGGCGCGTCGCTCGACGACTCCGACTACATCTTCGAGGCAGACGACTCGGACGCCGAGTTGAACGAGATTGACGCGCTCGTGACCGAAGACAACACGGCGGTGGTCGAGCCGCAGCAAGTCGCCGAGACGGCTCCGGCCGAGATCCCCAACGGCGAGCGCGTCGCTCTCGCAGTCGCAACGGGTTTTGTCGTCGCTACCCGTGGCTCCCGCAGGAGCGACGCGGGGCGAGCCACTACCGCCTTCTCATCAATGGCGGCGGCCTCGACCGCGGCTGTCAACCAGTCTGTGCTCGGCGCGGATCCGGCCAACATCGATGCGACTGGCGCAGTCAACACCGGTGCTGTTGCGGTGGCTCTCCAATACGAGAGCAGCCCGCAGTTCATGGCGAGGCGTGAGGCCAGCCTGGCTCGTATCCAGGCCAACAAGGAGAAGTCGGCGCGGGCCAAGGCGCTGCGCATCCACTACTGAGCCACCACGGCGCACTGCAATGACGGAGCGGAGCGGCGACGGAACCGATCGTCGTGTGGCTTTGGACCTCGCTGCACGCAGACCGACGCTCCAGTTGACTGTGTGCACGCTCCATACTATTATCGCATGTGTGTGTCTAGAAGAGCCGAGAGCGGCACGATTCCTTGCCGACGGCCCACTATTTAAGAGATTTAATGTGAAAGGATGATGAAAACCTGCCCTTCCCTTACGTTAGAAAAGCTCTGTTTGGCTCGGTCTCTATTAGAAGGCACCGGCACGTGAACTCTCTTGGGATCAGCAATTGGTGACCTGCCACTTACAAGTCGGACGTCAACTCGCGGGACGGTTGCGATGTGTATTGATGCACGAACGTCGACGCAGGGCCCTTGCCAGTCCAGACCGTCGTCAGGTTGACCGTCCTCTCAAAAGTCAGATACCGTTCCTAGTACGGGCAGAGCCTCTTCGTACATCTAACAACAACAACAAGTGTCGGCAGCAGATGCGCTGGCGCAAGCTCTAGGCTCGCAAAGACCACGTCGTTCGGTCCGTCCACTTCAACGTGGCTGCTCTCCATCTGGGCCGCTCTACGTTCACCATGTGGGTCGAATCAGACTGCAATGTGTGACGCTCCAGATTTGTAAGTGTGCGGTGGCAGTGACAGTGGCAGCAGATCGACAGGTCCGCGACGACCATGACCATGCTGCAGGTGCTTCCCCGCCACGTGCTTGCTCGCCGCACGGCGCAAGCGGCGGGTCGATGGCAGCCGCAACGCTGGCAGCAGACGAAGGCGGCGGCGGTGGGTGGTAACAGTAACAGTGACGGCGGCGGCGGTGGCGGCGCGGAGGAGGAGCCGCCCAAGTACAAGCCGGGCGTCTTCAGCCGCAACCCGGGCGCGACGCTGGGCGGCATCGTGCTGGCCATCGGGCTGTACGTGTACCGTAGCTCGCGCGGCAAGAAGAACTTCGAGGGCGTGCAGACGCCCATCGCCGAGGCCGCCGTTATCTCGCCCTACGAGGCCTGGGAGCTGCGCAGCTCGAACGACATCACGTGCGTTGGTTGGTGTGGGGGACGCACATAGTCACGGATATGCTTGGCAAGGGCGGAGCGGTCGATCTACTGCATACTGACACTATGTGGCGCCTGAGGGACAGCCCCGAGCGCTTCGAGGAGATCCGCGACGGTGCGCAGCGCGCGTTCCCGGCAGGCAAGGCGACGATGCAGCACTTTGACCAGTACCTAGGCTTCAAGCTGGCTGACGTGGGGCTGCGCCGAGCGGTGCGTCGTCCTCGGAATCCACTTGCTTTCACTATGGCCGACGCCGTATCGACCGACTGAATGACTGACTGACTGACTGACTCGTGGGCGATTGCGTCGTCATGCGGTAGCACCACCTGGAGCGCGTGATGCTGAGTCTGCCGCGCGACGATGAGCACAAGATGGACGTGGACGCGCTGCTCGTGGCCTTCTCCTTGGCCGTCAAGGGTGCCACGGACGAGCGCCTGCAGTGCCTGTTCAACCTCGCGACCAACGCGCCGGTGGGCGTCCACGACGACGACAGCGCTGCCGCGTCGGCGGACCGAGTCGAGGGCCGCGAGGTATCGCAGGGGGAGCTGGAGCGGCTGCTGCAGCTGCTGCTCGAGACGTTCCAGGTCCCGTCCGAGAAGCGCGTGCTTCCCGTGGCCGAGGAGAAATACCCGTTCCAGACGTACAAGGCGGCCGACGCGCACGACCTGCTCGAGGCCGCCGTGCAGGCGCAGGTGGACGACAAGAAGCTCTCGGCCGACGAGGCCAACGCGCGCTCGGTGTACACGTTCGAGGCGTTCTCGCAGATCATGCGCAGCAAGCAGGTGTGTCTCTGGGGCGAGTGCTTCGCCAACGCCAAGAAGCGCATGAAGAACTAGGCGCCGCGCGCTGCTGCTAGCCGCCGCTCAAGCTCTCCTCGTCAACAAGGACCGCACGCAGCCGCATCGTTCTTTTCTCCCTCGCTGCTCGCTCTCTTATGGTGCCCGCGCCTGACCGGCCGTGTCCGTCTGCAGCTCCATGTGTGCGAGCCGCATGATCGGGTGCGCCTCGACCTGGCGCATCTCCTGCAGCACCTTGGCGGCGCTGTAGCGCAGCCGGTGGAACTCGCGCAGGGGAACCTCGACCCTCCGCGACCCTCCGTCCGACGTCTGTATGCGCAGCAGCACCACCGGAGGCGCGGGCGCCGGCGACTCGCGCGCCACGGCCCAGTCCAGCTGCTGGACGCGAGGAAGCGACAGCTTGGCGGCGCCCGCAGCAGCGCTCAGCTCCTCCCAGCTGTATGGCACGAGCAGCACACGTGGCCAGTCAGTCAGGGCCTTGCCTGTCGCTCCTAGTACTGACTGATCCGGCCCGACACATGCACGTTGAGAGCGCACGCACTGGTCGAGGAGCTGCTGGCGGAAGCGCTGCTGGAACGACGGCGGGAGCAGGCCACGCAGCGCTTGCTGGCGCGCGAGCGACTCCCGATGGGACGCGGAGCTGCCGGCTGCGCTCTCCGGTTGGCCCGGCAGCAGGAACGTCATCCGGTCGCGCACCACCACGTCCAGCAGCCGCCGCAGCGCCGCCGCCGCCTCGAGGAGCATCTGCTCGTCCTGTCCCCTTACACCGCATCAGCGCCGGTATACACGAGTATACATAGCGCCAGCGAGGAGACACGCCAACGGACCGTGTCGGACGCGCACGCCGCGCGAATCGCCGCGCTGTCGGCCTCGCTCAAGCTCTGGAGCCTCGTGCGTTTCGGCGGATCGGCGTTAGCGGCTGCTGCTTCGACGCCAGCTGCGCGGAAACGGACGCACCTCCGCGCGCGAGAAGAGCGCGACTGCGATCCGCATGGCTGTGCCAAAGTGCTCGTCCATGAAGTGCGCACTGGCGCTCCCGCGCGCCGCCAGCAGCCCCCGCCACTCGCGCGCCGCTTCCTCATACTCGAGCGTCATTATTGGATCTTTCTGCTCGATACCCGGCATACCGGTATGTCTATATTTGTAAAACAAATTGCAAATTAGTGTATAATTTTGTAAACAAATTACAAATTAGTGTATAAATTTGATAACAAATTGCAAATTAGAGCATAAATTTGAAAACAATACAAACTGGATGATGTTTAAAACAAACAATTCAGAAAATCGTTTTTTTTTTGAAAATGTCGGCCGATCTTTCCAATATTCTAAAATAATTTCGGAATATATTTTCTATATTTGTAAATAATGGAACCTCGTTGACAATTTTAGTTATTAAACCTAAAAATAGTGAGGTTTTATGAGGTTTTAGTGTTTTGAGGTTTTATAGCAACCGTGAATTTCTGAATGTTTTTCTTAATTTCTTAAACTAAAGCTACGTTTATCAAAACCGAAGCTGGCTTCTTTAAACCTAAAGTGTATACCGACCGGTGCCAGCAGCACTTTGGTCCGTGGTGGAGCCGAGCGCCATGTCGGCGGCGATCGAGCAGCGCAACCAGGACGCGACGGTGTACGTGGGCAACCTGGACGATCGCGTGACGGAGGAGCTGCTGTGGGAGCTGATGCTGCAGGCGGGCTCGGTGGTGAACGTGCACATGCCGCGCGACAAGGTGTCGGGCGCGCACCAGAACTACGGCTTTGTCGAGTTCCGCGCCGAGGAGTGCGCCGAGTACGCGCTCAAGGTGCTCAACATGGTGCAGCTGTTCGGAAAGCCCTTGCGCGTCAAGAAGGCCTCTCACGACAAGAAGAACCTGGACATTGGCGCCAACCTGTTCGTGGGCAACCTGGACCCCGAGGTGGACGAGAAACTGCTCTACGACACCTTCTCGGCCTTCGGCGGACTCATCGAGACGCCCAAGGTGATGCGCGACGCCGAGACGCGCGCCTCGCGCGGCTTCGGCTTTCTCAGCTTCGACTCGTTCGAGGCCTCGGACCTGGCCATCGAGTGCATGAACGGCCAGTTCCTGTGCAACCGACAGGTCGTCGTGCAGTACGCCTTCAAGAAGGACAGCCACAACGAGCGCCACGGGTCCGAGGCCGAGCGCCTGCTCGCGCACAAGAACCCCAACAAGCTCCAGCCCAACACGCGCTTCGCCTTCGCCACAGGCGCCGCCACACCTGCCACCGCGGCGGCGGCGGCTCCTCCGCCGCCCATGGCCGCGCCTCTGGCTCCGTACGCCGGCGGCGGAGGGTTCATGATGGGCGGCGCCATGCCGCCGCCGCCGCCACCGCCGCCACCGATGGCGATGGGGTACCCCATGGGCGTCGCGGTCCCTCCGCCGCCGCCGATGGCCGGTATGACGGCCGGCAGGGGCGTAGCGCCGCCCTCAAGCGCGGGCATCCCGCCGCCGCCGCCGCCGCCGCCGCCGCCGTCGATGCGCTAACACTCGTCCTTGCTGTCGGGCTCTATTGGCGGGCACATGAACCGATGCATGGATGCTGTCGTGGTAATATAGAGGGCGATGAAGCGACTCGGGTGCGGTGAGTGTACTTGAAGCAACGGTGTTGGATTAATGGATGCATTACGACGAGAGGTGGCTGGCTGGCTGGCGGGCAGCTTGCGTGTCAGCCGGCCTTGTAGATCATGACGGCCTTCTCGTTGTAGTAGAAGAAGACAAAGTTGCGCGTCACGTGCGTCACGAACGAGCCAAAGTTGCGCCCGATGCACACGACCCAGTTGGGCTCCCACGCGTCGTCCAGGTGCGCCTTGATCTCCTCGCACACCTGCGCGCAGTCAGGCGTCCCACCGAGTCTGTCAGGACGCTTCCAGGGCGTAGCACAACACATACGAACAACAAGGAGGCAGGCAGGCAGGCAGCACGCACCGCTAGACCCTTCTTCTCCCATTCCTCCGTGTCGAAGCGGCCCAGGCGCGAGGTCACGAGCTTGATGGCGTCCTCTAGCACGTCGTCCTCCATGTCGCACGGCATCTTGACCTTGGCGCCCCACATGTGCTGCCAGCTCGGCGCCTCGCCCATCGTCGCGCTTGTAGACGTGGCAGCGAACGCAAAAGCGGACGCGGCTTCGAGCGCTCGATCTTGCGCCTTGAGTGATGGCGACGCTTGAGCGAACCGCCACGGATCATTGGCAGCCTTGACACCTGCCATCAAGTCGCAGATCGCGCTCCAAACGTCGCGGCGCTTGAGCGTGGAGCGCTCCCCAGTCGCTCCCATCTCGCGTCTCGCGTCTCGAAAGGTGATTGATTGATCCACACTGGCGCAGCGTCCGGTCTGTACGCCATGGAGTCGAGCCGCATCCAGCCCATCGACGCCTTCTGCAGCAACCAGGACGCCGAGTCTTCAGTGGACGATGCCCGCGACGACCGCGCAGCCATCACGATCGCTCCGATAGTGCCCTCCAGCGGCTCCATCGTGCCCTCCAAGCGCGGAGGAGCTACTCTCACGCAGGTGGTGCAAGTCTGCGCATTGCCCCGCGCAAGTTGATAGGCTGATACGAGGCCGACAAGGGGTTGACGGTGAGTATGACGCCGACAGGTCGGCCACGGCTCGGTGTACCTCGTCGGTGGCGCGAACCGCGAGGCCACGAGCTTCGACGACGTCCACGCGTTCGACCTTGGTACGTGCGCTTCCTCTCTCTCTATTGCGCCTTGTATGTCGACACCGTCTCACTGTGCCGGTGGGCCAGCCGCCAAGACGTGGCAGCTCCTCGTCTCCTCTCGCGGGAGTCTGCCGGCTCGTAGTGGCCACTCGACTGTCGCTGTAGGCAGCGCGCTCGTCGTCTTCGGGGGCCTCAACGCACGCGACGGCCTCGTCTACAACGACATCCACGTGTTTGACACTGGTGGGGATAGGATCAGCCAGACCGTCGCGGTCCTTGGTGCTCTCTGGAGCCAGGTTCAATGCACTCACCGTGTCATGAGTGCCAGTCACCCGAACGTGGACAGAGGTGGCAGCTGAAGGCGAGGCCCCGACCCCACGCAACGCGCATGCCGCGGTGCTGCTGACACCAGCAGACCATGCAGCCGGCGGTCGTCGGCGACACGTGATGCTCGTGTTCGGTGGCTCGTCACCGCTCCATGGCGCCTTTGACGACGCTTTCCTGCTCCATCTTGACGCGGCGGACGCTGCCGACGGGGGCTCTGGACGCCGCAAGTTCCGATGGGAGAAGCTGAGCTGCTCCGGAGAGCAGCCCGAGGCGAGGGAGCTCCACTGCGGCGTCCGCGTGTCGGACGCGAGCGTGTGCTTCACGGGCGGCCGCAACCGCCACGGAAGCATGTGCACCGACATGGCGTACCTCGACACGACAACGTGGGCGTGGCAGGTGGTGCCCATGTGCGGCTGGGCGCGGTGCTCTCACGCCGCGGGACTGGTCGACGGGGTGCTCACGAGCCTGGGCGGGTTCGACGGCGCCCGCGTCTGTGGAGACTGCTGGCAGTTCTGCGACCGAGCGGACGCGTGGCGTCCTGTCCGCGCGAGTCGGAGCGTCCACGAGCGGTTCGGCCACTGCAGTGCGACTGTCGTGATTCCCGCCAGCGTTGACGGTGCATGCGCCGGCTCTGGCGGTGGTAAGACGGCCGAGGAGAGCGGCAACAACGCCGGCCTTCGACCCGAGAGCGCGCTGCTTGTATTCGGCGGGATGAACGCGCAGTCGGATCTGAACGACTTGGTGATCGTCAAGCAGCAGCGGTAGATCCAGCAGGGAGCAGTGGCGAAGGAAGTGCCGGAACAAGACGAACCGACAGGTCGTGGTAGCTCTCCGAGCAGGAATCATCTTCCGAGTGAGATCCAGGAGTCGACGGCGGCTGCCGCGCTTTTAACCCCTTCGCCGTGTGCGGTATTCCCTCGCGGGCGTTATTCTACTTTCTCTATGCCCATGAGCTCCTTCAGGATGTCGTACGTCGTCAGGCTGATCCCGGTAGACAGCGGACTCTGCGTGCCGAAAGAAGGCGTAGCACGAGCACGTTAGCACTCAACGTCAAATATATCTTCTTGATGGGCACGTACCCGCATCCAGTTGACAGACACGCCCTTGAACAGCCCTCGCCAGCCTTCGCGCGCCACAATGATGCGTGCCGTGGTCATGACGCCCGTGTACCGCAGCTCGCCTTGGGACCCCGTCACGTAGCCGTCCGTCTGGATCCTCCGGCGGATCGTGTCCATCGGGTATGTCGCTGCAATCAAGCGAAACGCATGTCAGATGCCAATGAGCGCTCACAATATAGGGGCATCGCCCTCCACACACGAGACCAGTGCGTACTCGTTTGAGCGATGCAGGCCGCAAAGTACGAGCATAGGAACTTGGACGCGGGGTTCAGCGAGGGCGGCGGCATGTCCACCGTGTCCTTGGTCTTGTCGCGTCGGCTGTGCTGGAAGTCGAGCATCTGATCCATACATATAACGGCACATGGGCACAGTCAGTACTAAACGTCACAAGTAACTCCCAGTCCAAATGATACCATACGCATACACACACACAACACCCACGTGGACGTACCAAGGTCTTGAAGCGTTCGTTGAGCGAGAAGCCGATGCCCGTGTACGGCAGCGTCCCCAGCAGCGACGGCACGAGTCCGCGCGAGAACGAGCGCATGCCCTCCACCCTGTACATGGACACGACTGCCTCGTACACGCTCGTGTACTTGTGCTTGCCGTGCTGGACCATGTACCGCGCGCGGACAATGTCCAGCGGGTAGGCCACGACGAGCGAGAGCGCGCCGGCGAGCGAGCCTGCGGCCACGAGCTGCGCGTTGGACAGCTTCTGGAGCTGGTGGTCGCCCTTCTTCTCGGCTTGTCGGTAGTTGTGCGCGTGGAACTTGCGGCGAAAGTAGTCGAAGCCCGAGTGCTGCAGGCCCGCGTAGGGCACGACGCGCATGATGTTGAGCATGTTGCCTCGGAAGAGCGCCGCTAAGCCGTCGTGCACGACGATGGAGCGCCCGAGGCGCAAGGCGTTCCGGAAGCTAAACTTGTGCTTGTCCGTCACCTGGAACATGATCTTGACGCGGTCCATGGGCGCGAGCATCGACTTGGCCACGATACCTGCGGCGCCGCCGGCGATGAACGACTTGGACACGGTGGCGATCGAACCTTTCCTCGCCAAGCTCGCGATAGGTCCGTCCTTCTTGGGCGATTCCCCGTCGCCGTCGTCCTCGCACCCGCTCGCGGCGCTTATACCCTCCTCCTGGCTGTCCATCGAGTCTTGCTCGTCGTCTGCATCGGTCAGAACGCCTCCTGCTGCCCTGTTCTCGAACGACGGGTTGGCCGTGAACCCGTGAGGCTCATACACCTGCCCGGCGGGTTCTCCGCGGTCGCCCTTGGCGCGCCGCGCGCCGCCCCCTCTCGCCCGCAGCTTCCGCCGCGTCTGCAGCAGCTCAATGATGTTCTTGGTGAGCTCCTCGCTCGACGGCGACTGCTCCGGCCGCAGCACGACAAACACATCGTCGCCCTCGCTCAAGTTAAAGTCGACCGTCGCGATCCGCTTGGCCCACGTCACGTAGACGTTCTGCACCGACAGCGGGCTGATGTCCTTCCAGCGCATGACCCACTGGCAGAAGGCGGGGAAGTCCAGTCGGTCGTCGCTCGCGCTGGACGCCACGTCGCGCCACATGATCTGGCGCGTCTCCTCCGGCACGAGCCGCTTGTCCGGGTCCAGGCGCTCAATCTCGCGCACAAGCGCGCGCAGCGAGACAGAGTCCCGCGCGTCCGGCCGCAGCTCGTCAAAGAACACGCGCATGATATCCAGCACCTCGGGCGTCAGTCGGAAGTCCGGGTTGTACGCGCGCAGCGACTGCAGCGCCAGCTGCAGCTGCCGCCGCTTCTGGCGGAGCTCCTCCTCGTCCGCGGTCATTCCGCAGGCGCAGCGGCCAGAGGTCGGCCAAATCCGGCACGGGGAGGACCGCAGACACGTCCGCTACGCGCCCAGGGCCTTGCGGGAGGCTGCAGATGCGCGCGGGCGCCGCCAGAGAGACTCAAAGGCGCCTGGCGCTTCTTGGCCCCTTGTTGGCGCGTTTCAGCGGTGGGGGAAGACCCGGAGTGAACCACGCTGGTCTTATCCTCGGGTGATCAGAGTGCAGGTCCGATCCATGATAAGCATAGGATTGGACGAAATGCTGGCGTCAAGTGCGTTTCATTGGTGGAAACGATTTGGTAATAAACTGTTGAAGTTGTTTGTGATTGGCGCGGATGATTGGCTGAAAAACTTGTTTATGCATCCTCAAATTTAGCACTCTTCGTGCGACCTTATCCATCTTCAGGCAACTTGCAGCAACATTTGCGATCTAAACGCACCGTTACAGCTATCTCTGGGTGCGAAACGACGCGAGGAGCTCTTGATATGCTTCAACCTGAGCCAAACCGCTGCCACCATCAACCAACTCGCAGGAACGCGGCGAAAGCGCGAAGGAGCCAACAAAGGCAGCTTCCTGACCGAACAAGGCGCGGGGCTAGCTGCACAACACCTGACCGACCTACGTGCTGCCTGGGAATCAGACGCTGTGCAGCGTAAGGAGTTGAGGCCTGGAAGCCAACGATGGAGGCGTACATCGCGCGTGGGGGCATCTCGCACGTGCTCTCGCAGGTACGAGCCCGATCAAGACACCCCTTGTCTCCTTCCGCACATGTTAACCTTCTCTGTGCTTCTGGGTGGCGGTAGGCTCGCGCCTCGCTCAAGAACCCGTCTCGCCCGTACACGCCGAGGACGAATGGTACGCTCAAGGTCGTACGCACCCAATGACCTCTGCCACGGTTTGTTCACGCTCTATTGGTCTGTTCTCATATAGCTCGCCCGCTGTTCTATGGAGACGACTACCGTCCCGAGTCGCGCCCTAGCTCGTCGTATACTGTAGCGGAGCAGGTTGAGACGGAGCGCCGGCAGAGCCCTCCATGCTCCCCACCAACTACCGACTCACCGTCTGCGTCAATGCTTCCGCCGCGGCCACACTATGTAAGCAAGCCCAAAAGGAGCAAAGAAGGCGGACTAAAGAAGGCGGGCAGCGGCTCAGCGTCGCAGATCAAGCTGGTCCACGCCCCTCCGATCCCGTATGAGGTCGGAGATCCGCTCGACACGGCAGAAGACGACTACCACAGCGAGGCCGACGCGAGCGACAAGGAAGCGTTCGATCCAGAGTCCTCGCTAGCGCTCCCGTCGTCGGTACGAGTGCCCGTCGCTGCCATCAGTCGCTGCAATGCGTGCTCTGATCTGATCCCTGCTGCTACCTGGACGTGACAGGCCGAGCTGGTGGCGTCCTTCAACGAGATCGACGAGTGTGTGGCACGCCTGGCGACGTGCGAGCCGGCGCGCGACTCGACCGGCTTCCGCGCTCAGGTCGAGCGTGTGTGCCGAATGACGGAGCGCTTCATCGACCTCAGCATGTTCCTCCAGTCGGAAGCTCCGCAGCTACCGGCAGTAGACGGTCGCGCCGCGGCCGCGAGCAACGCGCAGCTGAGCGTGAGGCTGTTCCGCCAGCTCTGCGCCGCGACGACCGACCGCTGGGGCGCGCTCCCAGAAGTCGTATTGGAGCTCACGCCTTTGCTCGTCCAGCTGTTCGCGAGCACGCGCGCTGATGTCGACTCGGCAGCCTCCAGCCAGGTCGTGGTGCTCGGCAAGCTGCTCTTCATGCTCAGCAAGGACAGCGCGAACGACCGCGTCTTCTGCAGCATCCGGTACGTCGAGTCCGCGCTGAACGCCATCTCCAGCGCGACCGTCGCAGCCAGCGCGGGTCAAGACAGCCCCGCGGAAGACGCAGCCATCTCGCTGGACCCGGTCACGCTGCTCTTTCCCATCAAGACGCTCATTTATATGGCCGGGACGCTCAAGAACCTCTCGAGCGGAGCCGAGGAGCGCATGCTCAAGCTGCTCGCGACGCACCGCTGCATCCCCATCCTAAGCGAGACGCTGCGGTGGCGTTGGGCGGGCGCTTGTCGCGACGCCGGCGTCGCTTCCAAGGACATCGCGCAGCTGCTGGTGCAGACGACGGGCGTCCTCCGTAACCTGTCGGCGGCCAAGAGCAACGCCAAGCAGTTCCTCGAGGCGCGCGTGGCGGCGCGGCTGTGCGCCGCCGTCCCCGACTTTATGGAGCACCAGGAGCTCATGGTGAACGTCTCGCGCGTCCTCAGCAAGCTCACGCTGCACGAGCGTCCGCGCGCGCAGATCAACGAGGCGCCGGCCAATGTGGGCCACCTCGTGGCGCTCGTCGACCCCGAGCGCAACGCGTGGCTCTCGTTCGCCGACCACCCGCCGCAGCAGCAAGTGGGGGAGTCCCGCGCCCAGGAGATGCTCTTCGTGCGCGTCTTCTTCGTGCTCGGCAACCTGTGCGCCAGCAACGACCGCAACCGCGAGGCCGTCGCGCTCCGGCACTACGGAGTCTGCGTCATGCTGCATGCCATGCGCTTCTACGGCCACCGATACATGGCGCTCAGTGGTGGAGGACGCGACGCCGCCTCGGAGCAGACCATCGAGATCCTCGTCAAGCTCGTCCGCGCGCTCGCCAACATCGCCATCAACGCACAAGTCGCTGCGGCGCTGGACGCGCGACAGGAGCTGGCAATGCTGCCCGACCTGCTGCGCTGCGCGCTCGACGCCGGCGACGAAGAGCTGATGCTCAACGCCGTCAGCTTCGTCACCAACCTGTCCTTCTTCCAGGCCACTTCACGGCCGCAGTCGGCGACGATTGGCGCCGTCGTCACCAAGACTGAAGCAGGCGAGCGCGGCGGGTTCGTGGCGCAGCACCGACTCGAGATCGCCGCCGTGCTGGCGCGCATACTGCCAGACCCGAACGAGGAGGCCGTGCTCGAGGCGGCCCGCTCCTTCGGCAACCTGTCGCGCCACGCAGACGTGCTCGCCTGGATGCGCGAGCGCAAGGTACTCGACTGCTTCGTGCTGCTGCTCGACCACAGCAGCCGCGAGGTCGTCTTCGCCGTGAGCGGCGTGCTCATGAACACCGCGTTGGACTGCGAGGCGCGCCAAGCGCTCATGGCGGTGGCGTCCGCGGACAAAGCGGCCCATCCGAGCAGGTCCAACGAGGTCTGCGGCTTGCTGACGGGCATCTTGGTCGACTCGGTGGCCGCGGAAGACGTCGAGATGGCGCTGGTGGCCGGCAAAGCGCTGTTCAACCTGTTGCTGCATGGAGCTAATGACGAGGAGCAGCGCTTGCCGGTGGCCACGGCGGCGACGCTGCGCCGAGTGGTCGAGTCCGTCATGGAGACGCTCGAGCATCCGACAATGAGCCTTCCGGCACGGACCAGTCAGCCACGTGGAGAGAGAGATGATAGCGATGACAGCGAAGAAGCGACTGGCGACGCTTCTGGCCGCACGGAGCTCATGGCGCTGCTGCCGCGACTGCTTCGGAGCGTCAACAGCTTCTAGTCTTGGCAGGCTCCGTTGGCGTATAAGGTTGTTCGACAGGGTCCATATCCTCCTCTCCTCGCATTAATAGGAACGCCGATCGCAATGGAAACGTCGCTTGTCATTGATTCACGCAGTGCAGTCACATCCATCCGCGGGTCTCACGCGTTGGCACGGCTCGAGCGCAGCTCGCCGAGCCTTCCGATAGCCTCAAAGGCTAGACGCGCGCGTCGCCCGAGAGTAGCGGCACGGCCTCCTTCCGGAGCGCAGCGGACGCATTGTCCGCCTGGTGGTTCGCCTCCCAGATCGCGACGGCCACCGCCGTGAACGCTGCCGCCAGCACTAGGCCGATCGAGTTGCCGAGCACGCAGTCGGGCGCCATGTAGCCTGCGACGGTATTGCCGTCCAGCACGCCGCTCACGTTGCAGCTGCCGTTGAACGAGAGCTTCTCCAAGATGCCAGCGGCTGTGGATGCATGCATTAGCATAGCAGCACGGTCAGGACGGGGACTCGTCTCGAGTGCTAATGCCAAGCAGCAAAGGCAAAGGCAGTGCGCGTACCAGCGGTGGCGTAGGCCATAGCGATGATCGAGAGCCCGACGCCGACGTGGTAGGGCAGCACAGCCGCGCGCACGTGCTGTCGGGCTCCCGGGAAGAGGAACAAGAGGAAGCTGCCGAGATACTGCCCTCACAACAGAGACGCCGTTGTCAGCACGCTCGGCTCGATCGCAAAGCTATAGCGATGAGAGTCCGATTGGGAGCGTACGAGCGAGGCGAAGGCGGTGACGACGAGCAGGCCGAGCCAGCTGTGCAGGCTGTAGAGGTTCGTGATGTGGTGCTCGTTGTGGAAGCGGAAGACGGCCACGAGGCCCACGGTGACGCTGACGAGCCCCACGCCGTGCAGCGCCGCGTGGATGCGCTGTCGTAGAGCACACGTATTACGTACGTCAAGTGTCAGTCGAGGGAAGGGAGCTCCATACGTTTGCAATGCGTCGTCAAGCGCTTTGGGTGTGGCACATAGCGCACCTTGTTCGTCTCGTGGGTAAAGGGCAGCGACAGGTACGCGAGCGCCGCCTGCGTCGAGCAGAAGAGCAGCCCGAGCGTCATGAGCACCGGGTGCCAGTTGAACACGCGCGCGTCGCCCTTGCCCCACGAGAAGCCGGCCGTGCGCGTGGCCACCACGGTGCCGCCCTCCACGCGGCTGAACGCCGTCAGCGCCGCGCCCATCCAGTACGTCACGAGCACCAGCAACAGCGCCGGCAGCACCTGTCATGCATACCATCCAACAAGATTATTGGCACGCGAGCGCCTCATCAATCAAGGGGGAGGCCGCCCCGTCCGTCCGTGGGGTGAGCTCTGGGTCGCACAGCCGACGTACATGGGCCAGAGTGAGGGCAACCGTCGCCATGGGGGATGGAGGAGGGAGCGAGGCGATTGGAGAATGAAGTGAGCTTGGGACTGCTTGGGACTCGCCACGGATTCTTCGTCGAGCTTCAACGTGATGAGGTGTGATGGAGCCTTCGGTGGCGTTCGTTGGGGCTCATTTGTAGCCAATCCGAGCGTGACAAGGTGCAAAACGAGCGACGCGATTGGGTGAAAGCCCCGTCGCGGCGGTTGATGTGTGGTGATTAATGGAGGGAGCACCGCCAGAACGCGGTTGATGCAGTCAGCCATCGCACACGCCTCTTGGTACAGTAAATGCTGCGCCAAAGTGCTCAAGTGTTGCTACCGTCACGCGGCTCAAGTCATGGGGAGTGGATTATTACTCCGCGAGGGCACTCGGGAGGGTGCTGCTCGCCCTGGGATGCGGTGCGTGTCCGCTGTCCCGCCGCCACGCCCCCTTCGCGTCTTGCAGCGCTCTACCAGCGGCGCACGCGGCTCTGGGTGGGCATGTCCCACTGGTAGGGGCGGCCGGGCGCGGCCGGGATGTTCTTGGCCTCGGCCTCCTGCAGGATGGCGTCCTGGTGGGCCTCCCACTCGAAGCGCACCGTGTGCGTCGACAGGTGCTGCATGATGAGCTTGTCGCGCGCCTCTATTGTCGGGAGAGGAAGCAGAGAGCGAAGTAGACGGCAGTAGGAGCAGCACACGTGAGTGAGTATGGGTATCGGAGCGTTCAGAGCCAGCAGGCAACCGCAGCGCTAGGTGGCGCACCGTGCGTCGTCGACATGGCCGAGCGCGTGCCCGTGGGGTCGTACGCGAGCACGGCGGGGCTCTGTGTCGAGCCATAAGGACAGCATTAGATAGGAGGCTCCATCCGCCGCGCAGATAGATAGCCAAGCTAGTATGGCATGGAGACGGACCTTGTTGCCGGGCGAGCCGCGTGGGACGTCGGCGGGGAGCTCGGCGCGCTTCTCGAAGGGGATCGACGGGTGCATCCCAACGATGAGTGGGGTGGGGAAGCGGCGCACGTCACGCGTGTAGTACTGCGTGTTGTACACGGCCGCCTTCGACTCGGCCGACGGCACGTGCACGCCCTCCGACTGCTTGTCGGGCGACGGGTAGCGGAAGCCCTGGTCCAGGTACGGCGACTGGTGCACCTGCGTCGTGCCCGTCTGCTCCGAGAAGACCAGCACCTTGCGCAGCTGCAGCGTCCCCCCCGCACGAATAACGCGTCGGCCGTTAGTACCAGCGGCTTCGAGCCCCGTTGTTCACCTGTTCGCGCGTGGTACCGCGAGGACGCTGCGGTGGGCGTCGTACCTTGGAGCGCAGCTCGGCCGGCAGCAGGTTCTGGTACTCGAACTTCTTGAAAGGCTTCCACACGTTGTTGCCGCTCATGATGGCGCGCGATCGACAGAGACGGAGAGCTGGCGGGCGGGCGCTTGGACGCTTGGGGCTTCTCGGCAGCGCTTTTTGGCTGGGGCGAGCGTAGCGCTGGCGCACCGCCAGAACCGCACGAAATATAACCGTCACTCCTCACCAATAATTGAAAGGAATTATTTATACATGCAAATTGTATGAATAAAGATTGCATTGGAAAGAGTTGACTGTAGTTTACGTTATAAATTCCTTGTCATGTTTTCTTCCAATCAGCGAAATGTCTTTGCGTTTAAGCGAATCACACGTCATTATAGTTAATTTGATGACTGTTCCCTCGTAAAAATTGGTGGCAACCTTCGTTTAAGTTGACGGCAAGCTGACAACAGCCGCACATCACGCAGGAAGCGCACGCCGGCGCAGGGCGGGCGGGCGGGCGGGCAGTCCTATGGCGGAGCGTCAGTACGCGGAGGCGTTTGCGGCGGCCAAGCGCGCGCAGGAGAGCGAGGCGGCGCAGCGGCTGGTGGCGGCGGCGCGCGACTTCCACCGCGCCATCCGCATCCTGCGGCGGCTGTCCGTGGTCGAGTCGGCGGCCAAGCGCGAGCTGCTGGCGCCCACGGTCCTCGAGCTGCAGGCGCGCGTCGCGGCCCTCGAGGCGCGCGGCGACTACGCGCTTCTGCGCGCCATGGACGAGCACGCGCTAGCCAAGAGCGAGGAGGAGGCGTGCGGCCCGAGCCAGGCCGCGGTCGACCGGTACATCACCGCCGGCGACTGGTACCTGAAGGCGCTCGAGGCGCTGCCGCACGAGGACGCGGCCACCAGAGCGGCGGTGAAAGAGCAGCTCGAGTACGTCATCGACCACACGTCGGCGCTGAAGCAGCAGGTCGTAGTGGGGGTCCGCGCGGATGGCGGCAGCGTAGCCGCGACGGCAGCTGCCGCTGGCGTCGGTACCCACGGAGTTGGCTCGCTCCAGTGGCCTGAAGCGCCGAGCTCAGAGGCGGGGCCAGTCATGGAGAAGTCGACGGCCGTTGTGCCAGCGTACGCTGCAGCGTCGATGGCAGTGACTGCGCCGGTGGGGGCAGCGCCAGGCTTGGCAAGAGACAAGGCGGCTAAAGCAGCTCCAAGCGGCGGCGAGTACTCCCCGCAGGAGTTGGATGTGCTGCGGCGGTCGTCCATGATCAACGACCACTTGTTCCTCCCGTGGATCGACTACATTGACTCGCAGGAGCAGTTCATGCTGCCGGCCCCGTTCGACGACCCCGACGGCGCGGTCCCTCTATCGAAGAAGCAGCAGGAGCGAGACGCGCGCTGGATGCGCCCCAGCGAGTACACGCGCGTGTGCGGCCACGCGCCGGTCATGATTGCAAACATCTGCCCGCAGACCGTCAAGCAAGACATCGTCACGGACTGCTCGTTCGTGGCCTCGCTGTGCATCGCGGCGGCGTACGAGCAGCGCTTCCACAAGCGCTTGATCACCAACATCGTGTTCCCGGTGGACCCGGCGTCCAAGCATCCCGTGTACAATCCGTTCGGCAAGTACGTGGTCCGGCTCTGGGCGAACGGAGTGCCGCGCAAGGTCGTGATCGATGACACGCTGCCCTTCGCGGCGGCAACGAACCAGCTCCTGTGCTCGTGCACGACCCAGAAGAACGAGCTGTGGGTCAGCCTCATTGAGAAGGCGTACCTGAAGCTGAACGGCGGGTACGACTTCCCAGGCGGCAACTCGGGGATCGACCTGTTCGCCCTCACCGGCTGGATCCCGGAGCGCATCGACGTGAGCGAGCTCATGGGCAACCCAGACAAGGAGGAGAGGCTGTGGGACCAGATGAAGAGCGCCTTCCACTACGGGGACTGCATCATCACCATGACGGCAGGAGACATCCCGCGAGACGACGCCAAGGCCATCGGCCTTGTCCCCATGCACGTCTACGCCATACTGAACGTGTACGAGACGACGGACGTCCACACCGACGAGAGCGGCGAGCTGAAGCGTCTGCGGCTCCTGCAAGTCAAGAATCCGTGGCGCAGGAAGAGCTGGAGAGGGCCGTTCTCCAAGCACGACACGGCGCGATGGGAATCGCCACTGGGTGATGAGCTGCGCGGCTACCTGCGTCAGTTTTACGGCTACAAAGACTCCTCCTCTCCAGGCGACGAGCACGAAGACGACGGCATGTTTTGGATCGACTTTGAGTCCGTCAAGAAGTACTTCGAGAGCCTGTACCTGAACTGGAACCCGGAGCTGTTCCAGCACAAGGGCGTGTGGCACGAGCACTGGCCGTTAAGTCTCGGCCCGACCAACGACTCGATCACACTCGGTTTCAACCCGCAGTACTTGCTGACGTTTCCTCGGCCGCCGCTCCATCGCGACGGGGACAGCGACGATGAGAATCGCTCGGGAACGGTCTGGGTCCTGCTGTCCCGCCACGTCCGCACCATCGAGCGCGATACAGACTATTCGAGCCAGCAGTTCCTCACGCTGCACGTCTACCGCGGCGAGCAGGGCAAGCGCGTGTTCTACAACCACCGCGCGGTCTCGCGTGGAACCTACAGCAACAACCCGCACACGCTCGTCAGCCTCGACTTGGACTTTGCGCGCGACCCCGAGCCATGCTTTGTACGTACTGAAGGACCTCTCCATCCTATGTTGTCTGCTGCCTGCTCTTTGATATGCCGTTGTTAGCGATGCTGACTGTGCGGTGCTCCTCAGACGCTGGTCGCTTCACAGTACGAGAAGCTTGCGCCGGTGGACTACACGCTCTCCGTCTTCTCAACGCGTCCGTTCGAGTGCGATCCCATCCCCCAGCTGCCGACCGAGGCGCCAGCAGCGATCGTGCTGCACGGCGAGTGGGACGGCAAGACGGCCGGCGGGCAGCCGCGCTACGCGACGTTCATGAACAACCCACAGTTCCACGTATCGCTGAACCTCTCGGCGCCGTGCCGATCGCTCTACTTCCTGCTCGAGACGGAGCACTTTGCCGACAAGGACGCTGCGAACGTGAGCCTGCCCGTGAACCTGCGCGTCGTGCTCCACGCGCGCGAGCGCCTCTGCGGACTGCCGAACCTGTGCACGCGGCAGGACGAAGACAAGGTGCGCGTGCTGAGTTCCGGCGAGTACCGCCGCGCGTTCTGCTTCATCGCCGTGCCGCGCGAGCTCCTGACGCCAGACCTACGCGAGCTGGTGCTGGTGCCGTCGGCGTTCGAGCGCGGGGCCACGGGCAAGTTCACTCTGCGGATCGTGAGCGACCCGCCGTCCGCCGTCGTGTCGCACGAACCGATCCCGCAGGAAGGGGACGGGATGCAGCTGACGACCGTCACGGGCAAGTGGGACGCGCTGACGGGGTCGGCGGCGGGCTGCTCCAACTACGGCTGCTACACGTTCAACCCCAAGTACCTGGTGCGCGTCCCGCACGAGTGCTCCCTGTTCGTGCGCCTGCTGCTGGAGGACGAGGCCGCGGACCAGCCGTCGATCAACGTGTCCGTGTTCGAAAGCACCTCCGCCGGCGACCTGCGCGTCTCGACCAACCCCGCGCACGCGTTCGCCGGGGGGACGTCCGAGCGCGGGCTCTACGTGGCTGGCTCGCCCTGCGGCGTCGTGGCGCGCGCGTCGCGGCCGCTGCCCGCGGGCTGGTACATTATTATCCCGTCCACGTTCGAGCCGCGAGCCGGCGCCTTCGAGCTGCGCGTGTACGCGTCCGCCCCCGTCCAAGTGCGGTCACTATGAGCTACTTCAAGAACAAAAGATGCGTCAAGTTGAAGTGGCATACCGTACCGTGTGAATTGTCCAAAATAATACCAGTTCATTCCTTATCATTTTTGACGGGCCGGCTGATAATTTGCGCTTCTCGAGAAGCCTCTCCTTGAAACCTTGAAAACAAGAACAAGAACAAGAGCAAGAACGCGCAGGCAAAAGGCATACTTTCCCCAAGTTGTTTTCAGGCTGGAAAGTGCGGAAACCGCAACCGAGACAATCCAATAGTCAAGCGGCTAGGAAAGTAGCAGAGCACGACCATGGCGGCCGCGACGACGTCGCTGCCAGCGCCGACGCCGCTGCTGAGCGTGCCGGAGATCCCGGCGCTGGCTCCGCCTGAGGCGGTGGCCAAGACCTCAACGTCGGTCACGCTGCGCCTGCGCGTGGACCACCTGGCCAACCCGGGCAAGAAGTTCTCCTTCCAAGTGGTGCGTCCTTTCTCTAATATATACGGCAACGTGGTCTTACTCCGTGGATTCGGTGCGCGCTGACGGTCGTTGTGCGTGCGTGTGGGGCGCGAGAGTAGAGCCATAGCGAGCACGGATACCTGTATTACTCGTGGACCGAGTCGGGGCTCTTCCCGGGCAAGTCGTGCCCGGTCAAGGGGCTCACGCCCAACACGGTGCGCTTCATGGCGCGCCGAGGCCGTTCGACCGCCCGCCCCTTGCCGAGCCGTCTAACGCTACGATGCATCGGTCTGTGGTGTGGTACGGTAGAACTATGTCTTCCGCGTGCGTGTCGTGGACGCCGCGGCCAAGCACTGCGGCGAATGGTCCCCGCTCACGCCCTACGTCCGCACGTTCACGGTACGCCGGCTTTGTTTGTCGACCGCTGCGTAATGTACTGCCGAGTCTAACAAATGGGAGCGCTGTTCGCGGTCGGTGTGCAGGAGGAGGAGGACGCCAAGCGTGCGGGCACGATTTTCGAACACGTACAGTGGCTGCTCTATCTGTCTCTATGTATTTATGTCGTGGGGGAATGGATCTGTGACGAGCGCTTGCGGCTGCTGGCTGTGCTATGTATGCAGACGCTCAAACTGGAGCGGCAGCAGAAGAACCAGCTCGAGTCGCAGATCACGCGCTTGACCGTCATGTTTGTGGACCTTCGCTCTCATTGGTGCTTCGTATGGCGAGACCCGTGACACTGACGAGTGGTGCTGGCAGGCTGGATGCGCGCAGCAAAGACGACAGCGAGCGTCAGAGCAAGGCCAAGGCGCAAGAAGACATGCTCGCGAGCCGGCGCATCATGGACACGACGATCCAGAAGCTGCAGCGCGAGCTCCACGCGCAGACGTCGTCGCTGCAGACGCTCAAGAGTCAGCGCGCGGCCGACGAGGAGGTGATCACGCAGCTGCTGAACGAGCAAGAGGCTCTTCGCGTCGCGCAGGCGCAGCAGCAGCGGAACGAAGACTACGACCGCGAGATGGAGCAGCTTCGCGCTCAGGTCGAGAAGAACGAGGAGGCGCTCCGCAAACACAAGGAGCAGGTGAACTCGAGCCAGAAGCAGATCGCGGCGTACGAGCAGTCGCTGGAGGATAAGAAGCTTGAGATCGCGCGCAAGGAAGAAGACGTGGAGAGACTGATGGCGGACTGCGACCGTATGATGCAAGAGCAAGCGGATGCCGCGGCCGTGAAGCAACTTGAGATGGAAGAAGCCATCCTGAAAGCCAAGAAGACGCTGGAGGAGCAGGTGAAAAGCAACGCGTTCATGTACTCGGAGATGCAACGCGCGCGCGAGGAGAACCACCACCTGAAGAACCAGATCAAGGAGATGGACTCGGAGATTGTGCCCAAGCTGATCCGGCTCGAGGAAGAGAACGAGCAGCTCCGAGCCCAGCTCGCTGCGCGAGGACGCTAAGCTGTTCCCATCACGATTGGCTGGATGCTGCTGTCGCCTCGTGGGGGAAACGTCAAGCTTGATTTCTCTCCGTTCGTTGAGTAGCTTTGCTGCTCATCGTGGAGCGCATCGTCGTCGCGGTCAACAAGTATGCAGCTATCTCCCTTGCAGGACCGAGGCCGTCCTGGTTATATAAGGCGCTATGTATTCCTTCCAAACAGGTGTGTGTGCGTGTGCGTGTGTGTGTGTGTGTGTGTGTGTGGATGCTGGTGACAGCGCGGCATCCTGTCTCTAGTGCTGTGGTTGTCTACTTCACGCATTCGGATCGAAGCCAACGGGGAGCATCAGAAGCCCGTGTCGTCGTCGTCGTCGTCGAAGCCTCCAAGATCGAAAGCGTTCGTGGTGCCCAGCGGCGGCAGGCGCGACGGCGGAGAGCTCGCGGACAGCGCCGGGGACGGGTCAAACGTGTTGCGCGGCGGCACTACGCGCTTGTGTTTCCTGCGTGTCGCTGGCTTGAGCACCAGCTCGCCGCCCTCCTCCCCGTCGTCTTCCTCCTCCTCGTCGTCCTCGTCCTCGTCCCTTCGCCCGCCGTAGTCGCCGTCAATCGACGAGCTGACCGACATGTACGAAGACGGGCGGCTGCTCATGAAGCTCGAGTTCTTGAAAGACGCCGCCGGTGCGCTCCCGGCCATGCTCACGTCCTCCTCCTCCTCCTCCTCCTCTTCATCGTCGCCGCTCCCGTCGTCATCGCCGTTGCTCTCGCCGTCGCTCTCGCCGTCGTGCAGCGCGCGGATGATGGCCTTGACGGTCGCGAGCGCTTCGCTGTTTTCACTCGACGTCGGGTCGGCGTGCTTCCAGTACAAGTAGAGCGGCCCGATGAACCGGAACGAGCGACGCAGCAGGTACGGGTCGAACGGGAAGAAGGTTTCGAGCGGCTGGCGCTGCCCGAGCCCCAGCGTCGGCCCCTGCTGCCCCGAGGCCGACGGCGCGGCCGAGCGCTCCATGGACTTGCCGCGCCCGCCGCGCGTCGAGGCGCTCGCGGTGGCCGCGGACGCGCTCATGGCCTGGTCGACGCCGTCGATGCACTCGTCCGAAATGAGGTCGAGCGTCTCGACAAAGTTGAGGAACTCGGCGGCCACGGTCGACTGGCAGAAGGCGAGCGGGCAGTAGGCGAGCGCCGCGCCGGCGCCCGCACCAGGCGACGCCGTGAGCAGCAGGCGCTCCCAGCCGAGGCTGCGCAGGAAGTCGTAGCCGCTCTCGGTCTGCGCGATCTCGAGGCCGCGGAAGCACAGCAGGTAGCACACGGTTTGCAGCGTGGACACGTAGATGCCCTCGTGGAAGTGCGAGGGCATCGAACGGTCGCCCTCGCTCTCGGCCTCGAGCGCCGCCTCCTGCGCCGCGAGGTCGGTCGGCGCGTCGCCGGCGGCCGCGAGCGCGTCGTAGACGTCCATCTGGTCGTGCAGCCACTTGAGCAGGTGGTACAGCGCCTTCTGCAGGTACGCGACCGAGATGTACTTTGCGCGCGCGAGGAAGCTGGCGAGGTAGGCGCCGCAGCTCTGGCGCATGACTGGCGGCGTCTGCGGGTCGAGCGACGACGCGAGCAGCTGCGAGATGAAGACGTCCTGAAACTGCGGGTCCATCTGGCACACGTAGAAGAGCAGGAACTGCGGATACTTGGACCGGTGCGTGTTGAGGATCGAGTGCTCAAACACTTTGAGCAGGTACTTGAAGATGAGCGCCGCCCGGTGCACGTCCGTGCCGCCGGTGTCGTCGTCCGTCTCGGCGCGCGTCGAGGCCTCAATGTGCTCAAACATGACGAGCATCATCTGGTCGAGCTTGTCGGCCATCTCGTCGACGTTGGCGCCCGTGGCGTCCGGCAGCAGGTCGTCGTCGAGGAAGTCGTCCATGGTGAAGACGTCCTCCTCGCTCTCGTCGAGCTTGATCTCCACGTCGATGGCCACGAGCTGGTCCGTCACGAGCGCGAAGATGCGCTCGCGTAGCCCCGGCGCGTAGGTCGAGAGCCGCAGCACGTTGGCGAGGTACGCGACCTGGCTGGGCGCGTCCAGCCGCTTGTGCGGGAAGTGCTCGCACACGAGCGGGAAGAGCACGTTGGCGGCCGTCGGCGCCAGCGCCAGCACGCGCCGCAACGTCTCGTGCGCGCGCTCGAAGCGCAGCCGGATGCGCTCCTCCACGTCCACAGGCTGCGTAGCTGCTCGCTCCGTCTTATCCTCCGCCTTATCCGCGGCGAACGACCCGCCGACCGCGATCTTGGCGGTCGGGGCGACGGGCGCGACGGCCGCGGCCTGGAGCGCTGGGGGGAGCGTCTGCGGGCGGGTGAGCGCGCGCACGAGCATGCGCAGCGCGGGCACGACGTACACCGTGTTGGAGGACACGAGGTGCACGACGAACTGCGCGTAGTCGGCCGCCTCGTCCGCGTCGCCCAAAAAGTCGAACTTGAAGAGCGCGTCCAGCAGCTGCCGGAAGGCGTGCGGCTCGCGCGAGACGGAGGACACGCAGCGCGGCAGCGCCAGAAAGATGCGCCGGCGCACGCGCGCGTCCTGGCCGCCGGAGATCTGCTGCACGAGGAAGTTGTAGCTCTTGGCGTTGCCCTGCAGCAGCGAGAGCGAGCGAGCGCGGCCGGCGGCGGCGGCATGGATCCGTGAGTGCCCGAGAGTTCCGCGCGCTTGCGGTACGTCTTAGAACTCTCCAGCACGCACCTTGAGCACCAGCTCCAGCGCGTTCTCGATGAACTGGTGCATGTTGGCGAGCTCCGGCTCGGCGATCGCCGCGCTGGCCGCCATCGTCGCTCGCGCCTTCCTTCTCTCTCTCTCTCTCTCTCTCTCGCTCTGGCTGGCTGCTTGGTGTCGAGTCGAGCCTCAAGCGGCAAGTGGGTGGAAAAGCGAGTCGCAGCGCGCTGATTGGTCGAAAGCAAGTGAAGGTCATGGCCGACCAATGAGCTCGCGAGTGAAGGTCTTTATTGACCAATCACAGACGACGAGCTTCAACATGAAGTCTATTATTGAAGTGCACAACGGTAATTCACGCATGCAAGGTGTATGTGTGGCAATGACGGCATGTGGGTCATCGATCAGTCGGTCGACCGCCGTCTACTCGGCGATCTGCGCGGGCGTAGGCGGGTACCAGACGCCCAGCGGGTGCTCCGAGGGTCCTGCGGGCGGCAGCACGTCGGGCGGGCCGACGGCGCGCAGCACGTTGCGCACGGTGTGCTCGTCCAGGTCGTACTTGCGCGCCAGCACCTCGGGCGTCCACTCGAGCGGCTCCTCGTAGTGCAGGCGCAGCAGCGTGCGCAGCTGCGCGTTCGTGATGCGGCCCGGCATGTCATCCTCCACCACGATGCCGCCCGTCGACACGGCCGCCGTGCGGTTCGTCGGCATGGACACGGGCGTGGACGACCGCGGGCGGTGGCTGCTCGCCGTGCGCTCGAACTCCTTGCTCATCTCCTGCGACAGACAAACAGACGCCGTTAACTAGAAAGAGAGGGAGAGAGAGAGCTAGACCAGCTTGAAGAAACGCACAGCAAGGTACTCGACGCGGCCAAGGTCTTCGAAGCGCTCGGCGTGGCGCAGAAGCTCGTCGCTCATCTCAGCGAGCGCGGTCGTCGCCCCGGGCCGCTGCACTCCCGTCGCCCCACCGCTGGCGGTGGTCTGCTGCGCCGGACGGCACGCCATCGCCTCCAGGTCCTCGCGCGTCAGGTTGGTGCGGATCACATGCGGCGCTGTCGGTCGTGCGGCAGCGGCAGCGGCAGCGGCAGCGGCCTGCTTGGCGCCCGTCTTGCTCGCGGCGGCGCCCATGGTCGGCGAGGGTGGAAGATTGTGAGTTGTGTTGGGGAATGAATGGGAAGCCCAGCGTGTTCGGTGGTGCGCTCTATCCTTTTTTCAACCAATCAACGCTCTAAAAGGATGTAAAAGGGCCATGGATTGGGTGAAATGATTTCCTGTTGTATTCATACACGCCGCCGCGTCACAGCCATGGTGATGCCACCCATTGCGATACAATGACTTGGTCTCATCAACATTGGTCGCCGCGCACATGTAGGCAGCGTCTCTCCAGCGCGCTGCTCTCGTAAATGCATCCCTCTCTCTCTCTCTCCGTGGCTGTCGCCTCGTTTCGACTGCGTCCACCTCGTCGACCACCAGACAGAGAGGAGAGAACCACCGCGTCGCGCGCAGCTCTGGGCCTCTCCACTCCCCCTTCATCTTCGTCGTCTCTCGTCTCTCTCCATCTCTCTCTCGGTTCGTTCGTTCTCCATCTGCTTCGAGAAGCGTCCGGGGCGCTCAGCCGCCTCTTCGCATGCCCAAACCCCAGCAATGCGCGACCGCATCCGTCTCGAGGACGATGATCGGGTGGCAACAGCCAGCACAACCGCCCATCCACCACCGTGCCGCGCATCGGACACGGCGAGCGCGTCGGGTCTCACTCCCGCTCGCCGATCCAAGTGAGCGCTCGCTTCTCCGTCTCGTCGCTCGGCGATTTCTCCTGCAGATCATCCATCGACCTTGGTCCCGGTCGCCCGGGCGTGGGACCGACCACTCCGTCACGGTCCGAGCGGCCATCCTTACGGGTTGATGAACGGGTTGCGCGTGTAGAAGGGCTGCGCACGAGCCGAGAGCTCCTCAAAGCCGCCCAGGTCGTCCGTCTCCTGCGAGCCAAACGGCGTCAGCCCCGAGAACCCTGGTGGAGGCCGCGACGCCGCACGGGGGGCTTCCGGAGACAGCGACGACGTCGAGAAGCCCCCAATGCTGCCGGTCGACAGGCGCGAGGTCGGCGGCGCGAGGAACGAGCTCAGGCTCGACTCCTCGCGCTGGTACTGCGCCGAGGCGCGCTCGACGGCCGCCAGGTCGCCCATCGGCGGGAAGAGGCCCGAGCCTTGATCGAGAGGGAAACGCATCGAGCCCATTCCCAAGGTCGTGGCCGCCGATGCCGAGCTGCTGCTGCCGGCGTCGCTGCCCCTACCCCAGCCCGAAAGAAGCCCTTGGCCGGAGAAGCCGCTGAAGTCGCCAAACGAATGGAAGCTCGGGTACCCGAGGCTCGAGCCGATCGGCGCCGAGCCGTTCGTGCCGAAGCGGCTGCTCATGCTGCTCTGGCCGTTGCTGGTCTCCGACACCGGCGGACTCGGCGCCCGGAGGCTAAACGGCTCTCCACCCGGCAGCGACTCGAACGCTGGCGACAGCGAGCTCTTGTGCGAGTTCCCGCCGTGTCCACCGACCGGTCCCTCGCGCGACATGGCCGTCAGGCCAGGGGAAGGCTGGAACACGATCACTTCGTCGTCAAAGTCGTCGTCCTCGTCCTCGTCGGCATGCTGAGGCTGGCGAGTCGTGCTCTGGCCCCGTCCAAACATGCCAAGCGAGAACGACGGGAGGCTGCCGTCCACGCTCTGCGACGACAATCCGGACGGAACCGGCAGCGCCGTCGGTGCCGGAGCAGCAGCGACGGGGGACGAAGATAGAACAAAGTCTCCGTTGGCGGCGACAAACAGCAGCGGTTCGCCAGTTCGGCCCTCGCCACACAGCAGCCTTGCGAAGTGGAAGAGGTTCCACGCACGGATCTTGACGGCGTCAGCTTCCGGCAAGGCAGCGCGCGGGGTTGGTCCGCCGTCGCTCCACTTGGACGCGCCATCCAGCAGTGACGACAGCGGGGAGAAGCCCTGCAGCTCAATGTTCTCCTTCAGCAGCAATTGCTGCTCGCGGAGGAGGTCCAGCTGCTGGTTCGAGTCCGTCATGCCGCTGACGAGCGGGCCGTACAACTGCTTCACGCTCGGGTGGTTCAGCAGCGTCGCCAGCGCCTCCAAGAACTTGGCGGCAAACGGACCAACGGAGGAGCTCGAGTCCTCACCACCGGTCTCAGACGCATTGTTGGCTTTCTCGAAAGCGTACGTTTTCGCAATCACGTCCAGGTACTCCGGGTTGTAGCGCAAGAAATCGCAGAGCACGGAGACCGGTCCCAACAAGCGCATCCCCGGGGCAAGCTTCTCTGGGGACGAGCTCCCCATCCGCAGGCGCTGCTGGTGCTTTGCGGCGATGTCTTCGCTCAGAAACTCCAGCACACTGGTGGCTGTGAGCACCGACAGGCGCATGGCGTCGTCGAGCGCCTGTCTGTTCGCCGGAAGCGACCGCACAGCGCAGAACATGTTGGTGACCACGACCTTGAGCAGCAAGGCGTCTCCCATGACGCCAGCGCGCATCAGCACCGCGAGGTCCTTGAACAGCAGAAGCTCCATGTCGCGCGGGTACACCACGTCGCCCGATCGCGACGCCGCGGCCGCGCCAAACCGGCTCGCGGATCCGTTGCCGTTGGCCGCGCTGTTGCCTGGCCGCGTCGCCATGGAGAAGAGGATGCCGTGCATCCGCGTCAGCCGGTGGAGGAAGCTCTTGAGGAACGACGACTTGTCCTTGGGCGGCGACGACGACGTCAGCGACGCCGAGGCCGTCGACGGCGCAGCGAGCGGGCGCTGCCGGCTGCGCTCGAACAACAGCGCGAGGTTCTCCTCGGCGGTCGTGAACGGCTGCGCGATGAGCAGGCTGCGGCAGTAGCGGTAGACCGCGACGGTCTCGGCCTCGACGTAGGTCGCGAGCACCGCGAGCTGATTGTGCGGGTTGCCGTTCTCCGGGATCACCTCGAGCGCCTTGTGGTAGAAGCTCTCGGCGGCGGCAAAGTTTTTCTTGGCCTTCTGGCTGTGCAGCTCTCGGTAGCGCGCGAGGTCGCCCAGGAAGACAAAGCAGCGGTGCAGACTGTGCCGGCAGCGAGACACGTTGGTCGCCAGGGCGTCGGGCAGCGCCCCACCAGAGGCGGTAGGGAGACGGCTGCGGCGATTGGCCTGCAGCCACTTGGCAAAGCAGTCGCGCAGGTGCTCGTAGAAGGCGGACGAGCGCGTCAGGAACTGCTGGAACTCGCCCGAGACGCGCGAAAAGTGCTCGCGGATGCTGCGGTCCGCGGCCGGCGCCGACGCGTACTGTACATGGTGGATGGGAGGGAGGGACGCGTTCAGTACGCGGCAGACACACGCAGCTACCTGTCAGTCCGTCTGTCTCCGTGTGCGTAGGTATGGAAGGCAAAGGGGCGTGCGCACCTTGCGGATGCGGCGTCGAAAGTCCTCGATGCGCTTATAGAAGCACGGCTTCCAGAGCACCTGCTCGATCTCCTTACTCGCCGCGAACGCCGGGTTCGCCTCTGCTATCGCCGCGGCTTTCTCCATGAGTCTGCGTATCCGCCACGTTGACAAACAGGTCAGCACAGCAGTCGTCCTTCGGATGCAGCAAGCCTGGAAGTATATAATAGAGAGAGGGCCGCACCTGCTGCGCAGCGCATTGGCGTCCTGCGCGTTCAGCGGGTTGGCGCGGAGCAGCGCGCGCAGCTGCTTGTCCAGCTCCGCCATCTCCCTGTACGTCGCGTCGGTTGGCGTTAGCGCATCGGATCGAGCAGCTACTACTGGGGACTGATGACGCACGCATAGAGCCGTCGCGGGTCCATGATGCGCTAGGAGCAGCGCGGAGGGACGAGACGAGGGCACGGGCCGCGTCGGATCAGCTGCGCATCAGGCGGGGGCAGCGGCGCCGCCTCGGGGGTCCAGGGGGACGGGAGGGGGAGGGCGAGGCGAGGAACGCAGGGACGCGCCAAGGACAAGACCACTCAGTGGTCGCGATTCTCCAGAATGCGAGTCGCCATTTTAAAAACGTGATTTAGCATAAATAAAAAGAGATTATTGGTGTACAGTACAGATTTGGTCTCTAAAATATGACGGACACTAATATATGACAACGAGGTTTTATTCTCAACCTTAGCATACATCGATTTTAGCCAATTAAAACGACGCAACTGTTTTTATTGGTTGAGATTTAGTCCCAAATAGGTGGTTGGAAGGAACGCGATTGCTTGAAACTACTGCCGGCATGGAGGAGTGCGAGCTACGCATGCTGCTCTGGTCCATCCCGGATGACTCGTCTACTCTAGCGCCCGAAGACGCCCGCGCTCCCAGCTCGTCGCAGGAGAGCGAAAGTAGCGGGTACGAAGATGGGAGCGCGAAGGCGAGCGGCAGCCAGACCAAGTGGCCCCAGCGAGATGTGTGACGGAGCACACAGCACTTCACGCGAGGAAGCGTGCACACCGTTCACGGTGTATTAGGAAGTTAACAGTTTAATACACTTGGCCTCACTATAAGCCCAAATGTACTGTACTAAGTGTGTGTTTCCTTGAAAAAGAG
>JAADXZ010000231.1:0-31106 GCA_023338055.1 Phytopythium mirpurense | reverse complement strand
GTGGTGTGCGTAAAGTCGTTCGCACCCCGAGACCAGTGGCCGCTGGTGCGGACGTTAATTTGTACCTGAAGGCGTTCGAAATCGGGAATAAACGCCCATACATGGTGTTTGCATGCGTTTGATTTACAACATATCTAAATGACGCCTGAGAAATCGTCGAAAACCTAAAATTCCAGGGTGTGTGCGTATATTTGCTGCGCGCAGTGTAGTATAGCATCAGTACCAGTACAATATCGTTTTGCGGTACACCCGTTACCATTTGCAGGGTACATCCATCCATCAGCTTGCGCGGAGCAACCGGCATTCGGCGAAACCTCAGTGACCGAACAAGACAAAGCCGAAGACGACGACCAAGAAGGGCTGTGGCCGTATCTTGTTCCCCAGCAGCTCCGCCCCCGCCCTCTCCGTCGGCCAACTCCCTCTCCACCTCCTCCTCCTCCTCCGGCTATGATGATGCTCTCGAGCCGCGATCGCGACTCGGCGGGCGCATTCCTGGACGCGGGCGGCGCGTCCCCGTCCTCCGCGAGCATGGCCAGCTTCATCAGCGCCGGCGCGTCAGCGCTGGGTGGCATTGGCTCTGGTGGCGCGCTCGGCAGCAGCAGCATCAGCAGCATCAGCAACAGCGCGTCGGGCGCTGGAAGCGCCGGTGGCGGCGGCAACGACGCGGTGGCGCGGCTGAATACGGAGTTTAACCAGTTTTTGCGCGACCGCGAGCTCATGCAGCACGGGCTGCTGCGCCAGCTGGAGGACAGCGTGCGGAACATGGCGCAGTACAAGGAGCGCATGGCGCGCGAGGTGCGCGAGTTCATGGGCGAGCGCACGGCGGAGCTGGCGCGCTCGCTGGCGCAGACGCAGCGCCGGCCGGCGGTCGACGCGCTCGTGGACGAGCTGTTCGACAAGCCCGAGACGCAGCGCGGCCTGCTGGGCTGGCTGCCCGCGAGCCTGCAGCCGCGCGCGGCCGAGCTGCTGCGCGACATCCGCCTGGACATTGGCGAGGGCAACGGCAACGGCGTGCGCACGAGCTTCAACGACCTGCTGCTGCTCTACATGCGCGCGCTGGGCGTGCAGGACGTACTTAATGTTGTAATCCTCGGCGAGCCGCTCGGCACGCTCATTACGCAGTTCATGAAGAATTATCTATCGAGCATCCAGCAATACGACCTCAAGAAGACGAGTAGCGGCAGTAGCACGACTAGCGCCAGTACCGGCGGCGGCGGATGTAGCGGCAGTAGCTTCGACTATTACTCCATGAAGGGCGGCTCCTCACCGCACGCCGGCGGACTCGCGGACGCCGCGGACGCCGCGGACGACGCGGCGCTGCTCGGCAACTTCGACACGGACGTGCAGCGGCTCACGGGCGCGCTCTACTGCGTCAAGAACGTGGGCAACTGGGCCTCGCACAACCGCGGCGCGCTCGGGTTCTTCAAGCAGCTGGAGCTCTGCGGGGCCATGGCCGCCATGGCCGAGACGCTGCCCAACGTCTGGCGCATGTACGTGCGCTACACGGACGCCAAGAAGGACGCCGCCGCCGCCGCCGCCATGGCCGCGCTCTCGGTCTCGTCGGCTATGGGCGTGGGCAGCCCGCCCTTCCCCGGTGCGCCGCCGCCGCTGCCGCCCTCGAGCGCGCCGCTGCCCCCCGGCCTGCTGTCGTCCGCCTCGTGGCCGTCGCCGCGTGGCTCCTTCTCGCCGGACGCGGGCGTCCTGGGCGCCGCCTCCGCGTCGTCGTCTCCGCCGCGCGGCATCTGGGCCTCTGGCGCCACGTCGCCGTCGCCCTCGAGCCTCAACAGCAGCGGAAGCAGCAGCGCGCCGCCGCTCCCGCCGGGCCTGCCGCCCTTCCCCATGGCGGCGGACCAGCAGCCGCGCTCGCTGTTCAGGAGCCTGTCGTCGTCGTCGTCGTCGCCGCCGCCGCCGCTCCCGCCCTCGCAGCCGTCCGCGGCGCGGGCCGGTCGCCCGCCGAGCCCCGTGGTGCTGCCCACGCGCGCGGCGACGCCCAAGCCGTCGTTCCAGTTCTACTACTCGCGGGACGACGACATGCCGCAGCCGGACGGGCGCCAAAAGGTCATGTTCCGCGCGATGCTGGAGCACATGCGCGTGGTGGACAAGGCGCGGCTGTGCCAGCAGGGCCTGGCGTGTCCCGGGCGCCTCGCCTCGGGCCAGTGCCCCGAGTCGCACACGTACCAGGAGGTCATGACGTACAACCCGCTGTACAAGCTGCTCAAGTGCACGCAGGCCGACCACTACTCGTACGTGGACGTGCAGGAGCACGCGTGGTGCGTGTGCGCGCACGTGGACGTGGGCGTGAGCACCGAGTGGATGCACAACACGACGCGCGCGGGCGAGCGCAACCTCAACTCGAAGGGCTACCTGTGCGAGTACCGCGAGCGCTGCACGAACGGCCGCTGCCTCAAGTCGCACTCGGAGGTGGAGATCTGCTGGTACAACCCCTTCTTCCGCACCAAGGAGTGCGAGTTCGGCCGCAGCTGCCACTTCGGCGCCAACTGCCTCGCGCTGCACGACGGCCAGCCGCGCCGCCAGCCCTCGGACGGGTACATTGGCGTCAAGACCAAGATGCTCTTCCTCGAGCGCACCCACAAGGCCGTCGCCGAGAAGCTCGTGCTCGTCGACCCGCGCTTCTGCCAGTAGCAAGCGGCCCACGACACACGGCGCGACGGCGTGCGTGCGTGGATGGGTGGGCGCGTGGGTATATGGGCGACGCCAGGGCGATGGCGCGTGTGCTGATTCTCCAAGACGACAGCGACCCGAGGAGGCGCTCAGCTGCAGACGGAGGCAGGCGGAGGCGGCAGCAACACGGCTCTCTTGTGAGGCGCGACCGACCGGCCGTTCGCTAGCTGCTGCGCTGTGTGTGACTGACCCCCTCGTCCTCCTCCACGCCCTCGTCCCGCTCCTGCTCCTGCTCCTGCTCCTGCTCCTGCTCCTGGTCCTGCCGCACGTGCACAGCCGCCAACGGCTCGAGCGCGCCGACGCTGCGCCGGCCCTGGACACGCGCGCTCGAGCGGCGCAGCGCCGCGGTCGTCGGGGCGGACCGCAGCAGCGCGCGCTCGAGCGCCGAGAAGGCCTCTCGCTGGACGAGCTGCGCGCCCTGCAGCCGCGCGAGCAGCTCGCGCTCGGCGCGCTCCATGTCCTCGACGCGCCGCCGGTGCGCGCGCAGCTGCCGCTCCTCGCTCGCGGCCGCGGCCAGCAGCCTCCGCGCCACGTCCTCGCCCGCCAGCCGCCGCTCGCTCCGCTTCTTGCGCTGCAGCGCGGCCTCGTGCCCGCGCACGGCCTCGCGCTGCTCCCGGGCGCGCGCGACTTCGCGCTGCTGCAGCCGCTCGCGCTCGGCCTGGAGCCGTCGGCGCTCGCGCTGGACCTGCGCCACGTCCTCGAAGCGCTTGGACAGCGCCTGGATCTCGGCGTGCCGCTTCTTGACCACGCTCTCCTTCTGGAGCGACTGCTGCCGCCGGCGCGCCGAGCGCTCCTGCTGCGCGCGCGCCGCCGCCCGCTGCGCCTTGTCCTCGCGCCGCTGCAGACTGGCCGAGCGCAGCGCCAGCACCTCCTCGGCGCGCTCCTGCGTCTGCGAGATCTTCTTCCACGCCTTGCGCTCCTCGCTCTGCCGTCAGTCAGTCCATTCATTCATTCATTCAAAGTACACAACCCACCGACAGGTCAGACGAACGAGCGACCCAGCATCTCCAGCTCTAGCTGCGTGCAACACGCAGCACGACCATGGACGGACGGAGCGAAGGAGGCCCAACGCACCTGAAGCAGCGCGATGCGGTTCTGCAGCAGCTTGAGGTCGCACTCTGCCTGCTTGCGCTTGTGCTCGAGCGCGCGCACGGGCACGGCCGCGGGCGGGCAGCCGGCGCTCTTGGCTCTAGCCGCGCCCTTGCGGACGGCCAACGGCGTCCGTGACCCTGGCGCCGCGCTGCTGCCGCTGGTGCTGCCATTCGGCCCCGAGCGCGCCAGCAGCTTGGTCCACACGCTGATCAGCGCTTGTCGCGGGACGGACGCCTCCTGCATCTGCTGCAGCAGCCGCACGAGCGACCGCGCGTTGGCGTCTCGCGGCAGCAGCGCCAGCCGCCGCGACAACTCCGGCACTGACACTCTAATCAGAGACATCGCGAGTCCGTCAGCCGCCGTACAACTCGGTGGATCAATAGCTTTCGACGCGCTTGTAGCGCGTACTCGTCATCCGAGTCGTCGCATGGCTCCAAACGCTCGATGACCGCTAACACGGCGTCGACATGAGCGGAGCTGTCTCCATGCGACTGTTGCTGCTGCTGCTGCTGCTGCTGCTGTTGATGCTCCGCATGTCCGTCGTCCTCGCTCAGGATAAGCGCCAGTTCCTGTTCGTCCATCGGTGCGATTCGTATCGCTCTCGTCGCTCGAGGTCTTGCCGACGGAAGCGCGGTCTGAGCAGGCGCAAGGCGTCGCCCTCGGATTAGCATGCGCCGCGCATGTCCATTGTCCGTCCAGCCGGCTTTGGCGCCGTTTGGGTATTATTTTTAGCATTCCTCATTGTGATTGGCTGTTGCAACCCTGTCATTGGCAAAGTCATTGGATTGGTTGAGAAGAAAATGATTATTTTATCAGCCAATCAATGCGATCCATCGAGTGTCCGCCAGCCATTTTGAGCCGTTCAAAGACTTCTGGGGTCTCCCGCCGCCACAAGAGTGAGTGGCCACTAACCACTTCTAGGTACCAACAACGTGGAGCTGCTCGCCATGGGCAAGGGCGGCGGGCGCAAGGGCGGCGGCAAGGGCAAGAAGCGCAAGAACGTATGGGACGACGAGCCGGAGGGCGGCGCCCGTAGCAGCAGCAGCGGCGCTGGCCGCCCGGCCAAGCACGAGTCCATGATGGGCCAGTGGAAGAAGCAAAAGGTGGCGGAGCGCAGCAAGCGGCGCGCGTTCGAGGGCTCCGTGGCCGACAAGAAGCAGCAGCAGCGCGCGCAGCTGCTGGAGGAGAAGCGACGGCTCGCGGAGCGCGCGTTCGAGGCCAAGGCTGCGCGGCTGGCGGCGCAGCCCTCGAGCCGCAGGACGAAGAAGAAGAAGCCGGCGACGCGTCGGCGCCGCAAGAAGAAGGCTGTCGCGGACGAGGACACGTCCGGGAGCGAGAGCGAGGAGGAGGAGGCGCAGCAGCCGCGCAAGGCGAAGGGGTCGGTCTTTGACCAGTTCGTGCAGGCGTTTCAGCCTGCGCACGGGAGCGAGCGCGGCGAGGAGAGCCAAGAGGACGCGGACGAGGACGAGGAAAAGTACGAGCGCGTGCTGGTGGACGCGGACGGTAACGAGATCGACGAGGAAGATCATGATGAAGATGAGGAAGACGCTGAGAAGGAGGACACCGACGCCGAAGCTCAAGCTCAAGCCCAAGCTCAAGAGGAGGAGGAGGACGACGACGACGACGACGCCGCGCTGGAGGAGGCGGAAGAGCAGTCGCAGCAGGACCCGTACCGGCGGCGCTTTCAGCTGGCGACGTTCACAGAGCAGGAGGCCAAGGCGATGGACGCGGCGCCGCGCAAGTTCGCGCCGGTCGTCGGGGAAAACGCGGGCGTCTGGCCGTCCGAGTACGTCGTGTCGCTGCGCCCAGGCGCGTCCGCTACCGTCACAACGGACGGAGAGAAGGAGGAGGAGGACGTGGAGGCTGGGGTGCGGTCCATCCGAGCGCGTCTGCGTGACGCGTGGCGACTCAAGGGCGTGGACGCGGACGCGCTGTGGGCCAGTGGGTCGGTCGAGCGCGCGCTGTTTAGCAACATGCTGGCGTACCGCGACGTGCTGTTCGCGGGGCAGACGCTGGCCAACACGCGCGCGCTGCGGCGCATGAGCGCTATGCACGTGCTCAACCACGTGCTCAAGTCACGGGACACGGTCACGCGCAACAACGAACGGATACGCAAGCGCAGCAGTCGCGGGAAGGACGGAGGAGGGCGCGAGGGCGTGGGCGAGGAGCAGGAGCAGGAGGCGGACAAGGAGTACCGGGACCAGGGCTTCTGCCGTGCGAGCGTGCTGGTGGTGCTGCCGCTGCGCAGCGCGGCCGTGGCGTTTGTGCAGCTGCTGCTCGAGCTGCTGCCGCCGGCGGTCGACACGATCCACAACAAGGACCGCTTCGAGGCCGAGTACGGGTCCATCGACGAGCAGGCGCCGCAGGACGGCGATCTCGGCGAGGACGCGGGCGGCGACAAGGAGTGGCAGCGCGTGTTCGAGGCCGGCAACAACGACGACTGCTTCCAGATCGGCCTGTCGCTGTCGCGGCGCGCCATGCGCTTCTACAGCGAGTACCACCACGCCGACGTGATCCTCGCGTCGCCGCTCGGGCTTCGGCAGCTCCTGGGCGACGAGGTGGCCGAGCTGGACGCCGCTGCCACCGACTCGGAGCTCGCTGGCGCGGCCACGAAGCTGTCGACGGACGTGTTGTCGTCCATCGAGGTATGCGTCGTGGACTCGGCCAGCCTCATCGCCATGCAGAACGTGGACCACCTGCGCGCCGTTCTGCGCGCCGTGAACGCGCCGCCGCGCGAGGCGCCGCACGCCGACTTTAGCCGCCTGCGCGAGTGGAACCTGAGCTTCCTGGGGAGCTACTTCCGGCAGACGGTCGTCTTTGCGCACGGGCTCGAGCCGCTGCTGAACGCGCTCGTGAGCAAGACGTGCCGCAACCGGAGCGGCTGCCTGCGCGTCGCGCGGGTCTACGACGCGGCCGACGGGTCCGCCAGCATCTCGCGCGTCGTGCCGCGCGTCCACCAGGTCTTCCAGCGCGTCGACGCGGACGCCGAGTCCTCGTCGTCGTCTCTGGCGCTGCGCGCGGACGAGGAAGCCGAGGCGCGCTTCGCCTTTTTCAAGAAGCACGTGTTCGAGCCGCTGCTGGACCGGCCGCGCAAGCACGTGCTCGTCTTCGTGCCGTCGTACCTCGACTACGTGCGCGTGCGCAACCTGTTCAACGAGCGCGAGCACCGCAAGCTGCTGCGCTGCCTGCAGGTCTGCGAGTACACGCCGGCGGCGCAGGTAGCGCGCGCGCGCACGGCCTTCTTCCACGGGCGCTGCCACGTGCTGCTGGTCACGGAGCGCTTCCACTTCTACCACCAGTACCGGCTGCGCGGCATCCAGCAGCTCGTCTGGTACGCGCCGCCGGCCATGGGCGACTTTTACCCAGAGGTGCTCAACATGCTGCCGGGGGCGGCGGCGGTCGGCGTGGACGAGGAACAAGAGGAGGAGGAGGAGGAGGAAGCGGGCAAGAGCTCCGTCGTGCTCTTCTCGCGGCTGGACCTGCTGCGGCTGCAGCGCATCGTCGGCAACAAGCGCGCCGAGCGCATGTGCCGCCCCGGAGCGTCCAAGCCGACCTTTCTCTTCCGTTGAGTCAGTCGGTCGTTGATTGGGGTACGGTAACTAATTCGAAGAATCGGTCGATAGGAATGGTGAAACTACGATTACCAGTGCGTACCCACCGTTTTCTCACTGAAACCAGCCGTAACTCAAAATAACTCTCCCATAATAGCCGTAACTTATGTCATTCCTTTCAAATATACACAGCTCAAATAAACATTCACCACCACCACAAACAACAACAGGAGCAACATGGTCATGCAGGTGGCGACGGTGCGGCGACTGCTGCCGCTCCTACGCAGCGCGCGAGCCATTAGCACCTCAGCGACGCGCCTGGGAGAGTTCTCGGACGTGTTGCGCTTCGACCTGGCGGCGGGCGGCGCGCTGGGCCCCGCCGAGCTGGAGCACAAGGCCGTGCTAGTGGTCAACACGGCCTCTCGCTGCGGACACGCGCCGACGCAGTTCCAGGGCCTGCGGGCGCTGCACGAGACGTACGCGGCGCGCGGCCTTGTGGTCGTGGCTGTGCCGTCCGGCGACTTTGGCGCGCAGGAACTTGAGGGCGAGGACGCCGAGGTGGCGGCGCTGTACGCGTCGCCGGCGGTCGGTGCGCGCTTCCCGGTCGCCCGCAAGGCGCACGTGGTGGGCGAGCACGCGCACCCGTTCTTCGCGCGCATCGTGGCCGAGTACAGCCGCTCCGTGGCGCCCACGTGGAACTTCGACAAGTTCCTGGTGGACCACTACGGCGACCTGCGCGCCGTCTTCCCGCACGACACGGACCCGCTCGAGCCCGAGGTGGCCGCGGCCATCGTGGAGGTACTGGACGACCTGCCGCTGCCGCTCGTGCCGGAGACCGGGGAGGGGAGCGTGGCTGCTGGTGCGGGGGAGGGCGACAAGGCCGGCGTCTAGCGCCGCATTGGCGGAGGGCAATACACGCCGCGAGGGCTTGGAGACGGACGTTGATTCGCTTCGAGAAACTTCAGTGCGTCGGGACACAGGCAACGCGAGAGCACTCACAAGGACACGGCGGACGAGGCGTCATGGCCCGCCGCAATCACTGACCGAGGGCTCTGCGAGCGACGCGTACAGGGCCTGCAGCACAGCGCTTGACGGAGCGACGCCCTCGTCCGCGGACGAAGCAATCGAGGAGTGGAGTATATGGTGGCTCGAGCTGGCCCCTTCGCTGGTGGACCCTCCGTCCTCTCGGTCGTCGGCGCTGCTGTCGTCCGCGCTGCCCGCGCGCTGTCGCTGCTGCGCCAGGCGCTTCTTGGCCTCATACCGCAGCCGGCAGCGCTCGCGCTCCCTTGCCTTCTGGTCCTCGGTCGCCTTTCGGCGCCGCTCGCGGCTTCGCTGCGCCTCTCGCTCGCGCTGGTCCTCGGTCGCCTGTAGTCGGCGGTCGCGGCTGCGGCGCGTCTCCTTCTCCTTGAGCTCGCGCGGCGCCTCCTGCCGCCGCTTCTTGCTGCGTTCGGCCTCTTCCAGGCGCTTCTGCTTGCGCTTGCGCCGCTCGGCGTCCGCGTGTCGCTGCGCCGGCGTCATCTTCTCGCGGCGCTTCTTGCTGCGCTGTGCCTCCATCTCGCGCACCTCGGGCGGCGCGCGCAGCCGCCGGAGCCGACTGCGCTCCGCCTCGGTCGTGCGCTGCCCGCTAGCGCGGCAACTGCTTGCAGCCGGCCTCGGGGACATGGCCCTCGCTTGGCTCGGCTCCATGCCCATCTCGGCGGTGCTCGCGACGCTCACACACGACGCGGCACTGCTGGGGAGGGGCAGCGACGGACGGCGGCCGCTCCCGCGCGCCAGCGACGACGCCGCAAGCTCCGGAATGACCGCTCTGCTGACAGCCACGGGGTCCTCTGGCAGCGAGCGCAGGAAGGCGTTGTAGGCCGTCACGTGCTTCTGCCGCAGGTGCAGCAGCGCCTGCCGCTGGCCCAGCTCGTCCGGCTCGTACGCGTGCGTCAGGTCCGCCTTGCGGTCGTTGCAGCTGCGGCCAAGAGCGGAGGTCAGCTGTGCGCATGATGGATGCGTGTCTGACTGTGGTTATATGGCTATAGAGAATGCAGCCGCAAGCAACGTACGCGCGGCAGACCCAGCACTCCTTCTCGGCGATCTCGCTCCACTTGTTGTCCTGCATCGAGATCTGCAGGCACCCCCACCGCCACGCGTGAGCTTGACGCATTTGGCGACTGGCTGCACGGAGCGTCTGCGTGTACACCGCAACCAACCACACCATACGCGCGCGCGCTCTCCCTCCTTACCATGCGCTTCTCGGTCGACTTGAGCTGCGAGAACCAGGCGGTGGCGTCCTTCTTGCGCCGCGGGCCAAAGCGGATGCGCTGGTTCTCCTCCTCCGACAGCCCGTTGAACCGGTACAGCACGTTCTTGAGGTGGCAGGCCTTGAAGTGCGCCACAAAGTAGCGCGGGTGCCGCAGAAAGTCGAAGAAGAAGCTCTCGTTGCACTCCTCGCACCGGATCAGGTTGGCGCGGATGCGGTCAAAGTGCTCCTCGATCGGCAGCGTCTGCGCCGCCGCCACTGCCACGCCCGGAGCGCCGCCGGATAGAGGAGAGGACGCAGATACAGTAGCCACGGATGAGGAGGTCGTGGGTGGCGCATCGGCGCCGCCGAAAGCTCCGCCGCCGCGCCGCGCAGAGTCCATGGAAGCGCGTTTTTCCGTCGATATTTTGGCGAAGGCGCGCACGTAAGAGATTGTAACCTATGCTAACCCTGGGTTACACTCTCATATCCGGCTGATTGACGGAGTACTGTACTGTACCTGATAACGGCCCGACGCGACAAACTAGGGCTAAGAGCCCAAAACCATTTTTTTCAGGTAGACACATGTACCCTATTATAGGATGCAACGTCGTTAACGTGAGATTAATTTTCTTGATACTCAGCTTGATCTGGGCGCTTTGCAAAATAACAGGCTAAGAATACTAGTTTAAATAGGCCTGCCACTGTCGGTAGCTGTTGATCCTAACCCGGACCCGCCCGCATCCCGCCCGGAAGCCCACGAGGGGGCAAGCAAAGGAAGCCTACGGAAGCGAGACGCTTCGCGCGGCCGACGGCAGCAAGCATGGAGCTGGACGCGCGCGGGCACGGGTACGACGGCAAGCTGCACGCGGACCGGTGGACGGCCGAGTACGTGGGCCGCGGCAACCACGCGCTGGACGCGGCGTGCTTCCGTGCGACGCGCGCCGTCTCGGGGCGCACGGTCGTGAGCGTGCCGCCACCGGCCGCCGAGCGCAGCGCGCACGGGCGCTCGACCGACGCGGCGGTGCGCGCGCTGCGCGTCTTTTACTACGAGGCGCAGGTGCTGTCGACGGGCGGGGAGGGGGCCGCGGACGCGGAGGAGCTGGACGCGCGGCAGCTCCTCGTGCGGCGTGCGCACCTGATGAGCGCCTCGGCCTTGGCCGGAGGAGCCGCCAGGAGCGCAGCGGAGCGACCGTACAGTAGCGAGGCGCGCGCGCCGTGGAGGGAGCGCGCACGGCAGCTGGTGCAGGCGCGCGTGCAGGGCGCGTCGGCTCCCGCGGTTGCTGCCAGCAATCCCGAGCCTGGGACGCGATCGCATGCCGTCGGGTCGCCCGGGGCGTCTGCGGAGAACGACGCGGCGATGGAGGGCGAGGCGCTAGCGGCGGAGCGCGCCGGTAGCGGCCGGTCCGCGTGGCGTCTGTACCAAGCCAGCAGCAGCAGCAGTCGCGCCGGCAATGGCGGCGGCGCGAGCGGCTCGGCGTGGCTCGAGGCCGAGATGGAGGACGAGGAGGACGAGGAGTCGGACGCGCAGTACTACCAGGCTCTGGCGAGGGACATGGCCGCCGCACGGCGCGGAGACCGCGCCTTGGGCGGCGGTGGGATGCACTTTGCATTCTCGCTGAGCTCGCGCGCGCAGCAGCAGCTGCGGCCGAGGTACGAGCGCCGCCGCGCGCGCCGCCGCTCGGAGAAGAAGCGGTTCGACCACCGCGTGGCGGTCGGCTTCTCGCTCGGCAAGCTGCCGCTGCGGATGAACGTGCGCGCCGGCCGCGGACCGACGGACGAGGCGCATCTCCGCGCGGACGACGACAAGATCCCGCTGGGCCACGAAGACCTGGGCCAGAGCGCGCGGTCGCTCGCGTACGTGGGCCGCACGGGCCGCGTGGTCTCGAACGGCACCGAGTACCTCGAGTGCGACAAGTACGGCGTCGGCGACGTCGTCGGCTGCGGCGTCCTCCTGGACTCGATGACGTTCTTCTTCACGCTCAACGGCAAGCTCATGGGCATGGTGGAGGCCTCCGACGTGCACCACCTGGACGTGCATGTGGACGACGACGGTGCGGGTGACGCGAGCGACTGCCTGGCGTCCGCGTTCGACTGGAGCGAGTCGGATACCGGCGACAGGAGCGACGGCGACGGCTCGGACATGGACGGCGATGAGAGCATGAGCGACGCCGACTCTGCGACCGAGGAGGACGACGAGCTGTACCCGTCTGTGAGCCTTCATCGGCCAGGCGAGTGCGTGCGCGCCGTGTTTGCCCCGGCAGAGTTCAAGTTCGACCTGTACAACTTCCAGAAGCAGGTACTCAAGGAACGCCAGCGGTCGCTCGGCTCGGAGGCGCTCCCAGGCGCTCGACAGACGCAGGAAGAGGACGACGCCGTCATGAGCGTGCTCGTGCTGGATTACTTCAAGCACTGTGGGTATGACGGCGCGTTCAAGGCGATGCAGGCGTCCATGCAGGCAGCCAGCGCGCCCTTGGAGTCCACTGCACGCCAGCAGGAGAACGGCTTTTGCGAGGAGAACTACTGGACGCTACAAGCGGGCGATGCAGGTCGGAGGCGATCAGTGGAGGACTCGCTGGGTTTGCGGAGCGAAGTGCGGCGCCGCGTCCGTTGCTTTGAGACGGCGCGCGCCCTGGAGCTGATCGAGCGTCTCCCCAGCTTAACGACGCTCGAATCGACACGGCGGTATCAGCGCGTGCGCCTCTACTGCCACATGCTGTGCGTGCTGGACGCCGCTCAGCCCAAGCCTGCGACCTCGAAGGCGTCTGCTTCGCTGAGCTCTCAAGCCATGAACGGAGACGGCGCGTGGAGCGCCGAGAAGGCGATCGCGTGCGCGCAGTCCGTGTTCGCAGCGTTCACCAGTCGACCGTCACCTTCGAGCGCTGACATCGGCGACACGGCCCTCCGAGACGACCTCGCGCTGTTCATGAGCGTCTTGCTGCACGGCGACCCGAGCAAGCTGCCCGCCGATAGCTGTGCGCGCCTCTTCCTGACGAGCGAGTTCCGCGAGCGCGTGGCCGACGAGCTGAACAGCATGCTGCTGTCCGTAGAGGCGGTCGATGGCGCGTCCACGCCGCGGTCGTCGCTCGAGACGTTCTTGGACGACGTGGAGGCGATGCGCGCCACGAGTCTGCGTCACGGGTGTCGCGTGTTCCCGGAGAGCGCGGCGTCGCTGTCGGCGCAGCTGAGCGCGTCCCGGAAGCGCAAGGAGCAGCAGCGGCGCGCCCAGATGGAGGACGGAGGGGAGGACGACGAGCTGTCGTCCGGGTTGGACGATTCGTCCTCGTCCACGTCCTCCCGCCGGCGCGTCGAGGACGAGGAGGAAGACGAAGAGGAAGAGTGACGGGGCGGGGAAGGAAGGAGGGGAAGAGTGTGGGGAGGGGTGGCCAAGCACGAGCATGCATATATAGGACCAACTACGTGTGTGTGGCGATCATGTTCGTTCGGAGAGTAGATTTACAGCTCATTGGGATGCCACGAGCGACGAGCGAGGTACATACTAAGTACATTGGGAGACAACAGGGTTGAGCGGACCGATAACTTCAAGAACCCCACTTCAACTCGGGATCAACGGACCAAAATACTCCACATCGGATCTTTTTGGTACCATTTTGATCCTGCGTCGAAGGTCACTTGAAGGTCGCGTGAAGGTTGTGCGAAGGTCGCCTGTTCCTCTCCACCTAAAGTGTGAGCGCTTCCTGCATCCATCAATAACCTGCCGTCGCCGCGCCTTCCCGCCGCCGGTCTCCGCGTCTGCTGCCATGCTGCGCGTCTCGACGCTGCGCTCGGCCGCCGCCGCCTGCGCGCGCGCACGGCGCTCTTCCTTTTCGTCCCTGTCGGCCTCTCCCGGGCTCCTATCTCGCTCTACAGCGGCCGCAGTCGTCTTCCAAGCGCACCACATGGCCGCCCTGCGCGCGTTCGCCTCGGCCGCCCAGGCGGCGCAGACGCAGCCACAGCCGCCGCCCAGCGCCAGCAGCCGCGCTAACGCGATTAACGTTGGCGCTGATGCGTCCAGCGCGCTGGCGTGGCCCGCGGACGTGTCCAAGCGGCTGCACAAGCGGCTGCGGTCGTTCCCGCGCAACTACGAGGTCAAGGCGCTGGCGGTCGAGGCGGGCCTGAACGCGAGCCAGTGGTCGCTGGCGGCCGGCGGCTTCCGCCAGGCCTTCATGCGCTCCCCGGGCCAGTTCTTCCGCGACCAGCGCGAGCTCGAGGCCTTTGCGCGCGACCTGCTGGACGAGAGCGGCGCCGCCGCCGGCGGCGAGCTGGCGAGCCGCACGAAGCGCAACTCGTTCGTCTTTTACCCGTTCTTCCTCGACTTTGCGCGCGCGGCCGACTTTATGCCGCGCAGCGAAGGCGACGCGGACGGAGAGGCCTTCACGCTTCAGGAGCTGACGGACCTGCGGCTGCCGCACGAGCTGTACCCGTTCGCGACGGCCATGCGGCGGCGCATCGTGTACCACGAGGGCCCGACCAACAGCGGCAAGACGTTCGCGGCGCTCGAGCGGCTCAAGCAGGCCGGCGCGGACGGCGGCATCTACTGCGGGCCGCTGCGGCTGCTGGCGCTCGAGGTGTTTGACAAGCTCAACGCCGACGGGCTCTACACGTCGCTCGTCACGGGCCAGGAGAAGAAGCTCGTGCCGTTCGCGAGCCACGTGGCGTGCACGGTCGAGATGGCCAACATCAACCGCTCGTGGGACGTGGCCGTCATTGACGAGATCCAGCTCATCGGCGACCCGCAGCGCGGCTGGGCATGGACGCGCGCCTTGTTCGGGCTGCAGGCGCGCGAGATCCACGTGTGCGGCTCGGGCGAGGCCGTCGACCTGCTGCGCAAGTTCGCCGAGACCACGGGCGACGACTTTGAGGTGCGCTCGTACGCGCGCCGCGCGCCGCTCGCGGTCGCCGACGCGCCCCTCGAGTCGTTCCGCCACGTGCAGCCGGGCGACTGCGTCGTGGCCTTTTCCCGGCGCGAGCTGTTCCAGCTCAAGCGCGACATTGAGGTCCAGACGGGCCACAAGTGCTGCATCATCTACGGCCAGCTGCCGCCCGAGACGCGCTCGCAGCAGGCGCGGCTCTTCAACGCGCGCGGCAACGAGTTCAACATCCTCGTGGCCTCGGACGCCGTCGGCATGGGGCTCAACCTCAACATTGGCCGCGTCGTCTTCTCGACCGTCAAGAAGTTCGCCGGCTCTCGCGGCGCCGGGCTCGTGGACATCCCCCCGGCGCTGGCCAAGCAGATCGCGGGCCGCGCCGGCCGCGCGGGCGGCGCGTACGAAGCCACGGGCGGCGTGGCGACGACGCTGGCGGCGGACGATCTCGAGTACCTCAAGGAGTCGTTCGAGCAGCCGCAGGCGCCGCTGACGGCCGCGGGGCTCTTCCCGTCGTCGGAGCAGATGGAGGAGTTCGCCAAGCAGCTGCCGGGCATCACGGACCTGGGCGACCTGATCGACAAGTACGTCATGCTCGCGCGGCTCGACGGCGACTACTTTCTGTGCAACCACTCGGAGATGAAGGTGGCGGCCGCGCTGCTGCGCGACATTGAGCTGTCGCTCTCGGACCGCTTCACGTTCTGCATGGCGCCCGTCAACCTGCGCCACCCGCTGGCGCGCCGCGTGTTTGTCGACTATGCGCGCGCGCACGCGCAGGCGCAGAGCGTGGCGCTCGACATTTACCTGCCGAAGTACGCGCCGCAGACGGCCGAGGCGCTGCGCGACGTGGAGATCAAGGCGCAGATCATCGACCTGTACCTCTGGCTCTCGTTCCGCTTCGAGCCGACGTTCACGGAGAAGGCGCTGGCGCTCGAGCTCAAGGCGCGCGTGCTCGAGCTCGTCGAGCAGGGACTGGTCAACACGACGGTCAACCGCGACGCGCGCAAGAAGCCGCGCTCGTCCGTCATCCACTACGCGGCCAGCAGCAAAGCGGCGAGCAGCGGCAAGAGCTACGGCGGTGCAGGAGGCTCTGGCGGCCGCGAGAGACGGCCGCAGTACCAGAGAGAAGGCGGCGGCCGGCGTGGGGATGCGGCCACGGGTCGGGAGCCCATGAGCGGTGGTGGAGAGCGCCGGAGTAGGCGCAGGGACCAGCCAGTGGACGGAGAAGCAGCGGACGAGGTGGACGACGAGACGCGGTCGCTGACGGCGCGGCTGCGCAGCCAGTGGCGCAAGTTCCGCAACGGCAGCTAACGGCAGCGCTTTGCGAGCTGCAAGCTGCAGGGCCGGCAGGGTGGGGTCGCTCGCTGGCACTTGAAGTACAGTACCTGGTACTCTACCTGGTAGGTGGTCAGTGGACGGGATAATAGAGACAGAGAGGTCGACGGTAGAGCAAGTACTGTAGCTAGCAGAGAGCAGCAGGAAGCACTACACTAGTACATAGCGTCATTGGGAGGGTGGTCTGTGGCGCTCGACATGGCTGCGGAAGTGAACGAGCTTCAAGGAGGTCGGCTGAAGCGTTCGTTCGTTTGTTAATTAACAATGTTAAACGCACGTTGCTCACTTTCTGTACAGTACATATATAGATACAGAAAAGTGCAGCCTGATACGTTATAATAGTTTCAGTTCCGCCGTGACTGGAAAAAGGGGAAAGTCTCTGCTGCGATGGGAGAAAGCCGACGACGCCAGCTCTTCGATGGCGCTCTTCTGTGTCAAGGGCTTTCTTTGTGTTTTGCGGTTGGCTGGGCGCGTTGGAACACGCTGAACCCATGCATTGCCCATACTCAAGTACTGTACTCCATTATGACACCAGTTCTGTGGACAGTGCACTGGACTGGACTGAAATGTTATTACGACTGTTGTCGACAGACGCCATTCTACATTGTACAGTAACAAATGGAGCCTATCACCCGAGGCGACAGGCGGCCGACAAGTCTTCCACTCGCGCCACTTGCCTCCTTGAGAAACGTGTGGCACTACTGTTTCGCGGGTCGCGAGCGACAGGGGAGAAGGCAAGGCCGCGTGGCAGTTGGAGGGTCTGCGCGTGTGTTCATGGCGTCGGCCAGTATTACAGTAGTGTGGTCGTCCGCGACCTGTCAGCCATAGATATGTACTTGATTGTTCGTTACAGAAATCGCCAGTTGTTCTTAACGGGATAGTATCGGAACTAAACAACTAAACGCATACGAAGAGGAAGAACAACATGCGCCGCGCCATCCATGATGGGAAGAACCAGCATCAGTAAACTACGATAAACACCACAAAGCACAGCCCTTCAACGTCGGGAAGTGCGTTTTTTGTTGGAAGAGCAAGCCGGTAGATGCTGTGTCGGTTTTTTTACCGCATTGGGGTTTCTTTAGTAACGACAGGCAAAATGAAACAAAATCTAAATTTATTAAATGAAGTTTTTAAATATATTTATAACCTTTGTTTCAATATATATTTGTATTGACCCTTCATAATATAGCCGTACAAGATTTTTTAAGTCTTGTTGAATTTGGCGTACTTGCTGTATTACTAGAAGTATTAGATATGTTAGATTCCCAAATCGTGGTGGTGGTCAAGGTATCTATAGGATTAGACTGTGCGAGAAGTATTACCAAATCATACTTGTTGTTTAAAAAAATCAATCACAAATACGATTATTCTTACAATCGTAATGATAAACCATAACGCCTGTCTGACGATCACTTCGGGGATGCGCTGGTTGATTCAAAGGAGTAAATTTGACAGGTTTTAAGGGAAGTTAACTGACTGAACCGCATTAGATGAGTTGGCGACGACGAACGGTGAGCTGTAGCATTTTTGTCTTCACTGACGCCACCGATCTTTTTTCGAGCAGAAAACTGGGCCACACAAAAGAGCAAACATATTTCATTATTATTTGTATATACGGCAGTGGAATTACGTTTAATGAAATACTAGATAAACAGTACTCCACTCAACAGTGAGCACTTAGAAGTATACTCACAATACGGATACTAAAAAAAAACGTATTGATTACATAGCTCGGTACCGCAACGAAAAATGGCGTAGATGTCTCGTTTCTGTCCGTGGTATCCGATGGATTCGATAGATTCGAAAGTGTACAGTATCCAATAAACATTGCAAATTATTCAACTGTACTACTTGGTATCAGTATATACAATTATTTACATTATTTGTAAACATTTGGTATAGCAATACTTTTTTCACGAAACCGTTTTGTGCCAACCCGGGCTTTTCACGTGCTATTGCGAGTGTACTCTAGCATAGTGCAGCGCCTTTTTACGAAGGAAAGAGACGCTGGCTGCACAGCTGTATTTCTTGACTGGAGATATTTCCAGACGCAACGTGCACTAAGGCTACGGTGGATTGCAATAGCCCCTCTGCGCGCTACGGTTCAGTATCCGCCTCGCGGGAGTTCAGTACACTGACATCTAAGGCTAAAGTAAGCAATTGTTTATTTGAAGCCTTCAGGTATTATAAACGATTCTTAGTTAAAACAATACTGTACAAAATCACAAAATATCACTTACACTTGAGTAGTAGTATTACTATTGTATGATTACTAAGGTTTCAAATATATTTGTTTTAGCTGTATTGATATAGTATTGTTCATTATATACATAATCGTAAACAGCAATACATTCATTTTACTAAACTAATTTGTGTACGTTCTGAACTTTTGAAGGTCGAACTACAGCTCCTACAAGTTCCGATTTGGAACCCCTATAGTGAGTGTATTATGAATTGCAACATACAGTAGTTTCAATTATGAAGTATACCTTTGAAATGACCCTAATATAATTAAAAAATCGCTCTACATTGAATAAATGATTTTGTTGACCTACCCCGTTTGTAAAAGGGAGATGCGCCCAGGAACTGTTCATCCACAAACGGTCCCGAGAAGGCCAACGAACGGACGCACACGATGAAATAAAGTAGGTCTAGAGCTTAGCACTGACATGTCGCGCCACCGTGAAAAGAATTTATTGCATTTGTTTTGAAAGGTTCCGTATTATTTCACACCAATTCATATCTATTGTACTATATCACAAAATATCGGTCACTACAACATTAAAAAGGTTTTATAGCTACCGTACAGCGAAAGAAAGAAGAACTCTCCTTCGAATCGGTAATTTACAGAACTCACTGTCGACTCCCAACCGACCACCACACACATACACGTTGGTTGGGTTGGGGACGAAGGACCCTCCCTCGCCAGTAGGTAGGTAGGCAGTGAGTGAGTGAATGCCTGCGACGGCCGCGTCCAACGACGCCCCCTACCCTGTTAGTTTCCAATCTACCAGCTCCGACACACCCCCGACCCGGTCTTTGAAGTTTACTTTTCTTGCAGAGAATTTTCGTCAACTGGACGCCCAATACCCGTCAAATCCCGCTCGACACCGCCGCGTGTCTATGCGCCTCGCGCGTCCCTGAAATCCCCATTACTCGAGAATCAGTTCTGCGGATCCCCTCCCCGCCCCACCGACGAGGCCCGCCCTTCCACACAGTTGACGAGAGCACTCACGCACAGCGGACAAGGGGCCCGCAGCCCGTCCGCAGCAGCATGTTCTACGCCGCGCCGCCCCCAGTGCAGCCGCAGCCCGGGCTCCCCGTCCGCGACCTCCGTCCGCATCCGCACGCGGCCCCCGGCCCGCTCAAGCGCCGCCAACTCGTCCCGTCCGCCGGGGGCCGTCCGCACCCGTTCGCGCGGGCCGTCGACGTCCGCGCGGGCAGCCCGCCGTCCCCGGCGCTCCCTGGGGTCTCGGCGCTTCTCCAGCCCCGACCCGCGTCCGCTGCTGGCCCGCGGAAGCGCTCTCTGTCCGGCCCGTCCCCTGCGGACGGCCGCGGCTCGCCCACCAGCCCCCGCAGCGTGTACATGAACCTGGTGGACCCGTCTCGCCCCGTGGTAACGTCCGCAACCATTACGCCGCGCGGCCACCCGCTCCACTTCCGTCCGCACCCGTCCCGGGACCAGCGAGCGTCGTCCGCATCTGCCCCCCACGCCTACGCGTGCTTCGTATCCTCTGGCGGACGCGTCCCCATGGACTACCGGACCGTATCCGCATCCGCATCCGCATCCGCATTCCGGGCTGCGGATCCCGCAGGCTACCGTATGGTGGCCCGGCATCCGCTCGCGGGTCCTTTGGGGATGGGGGCCCCTTGGGGTCGGTCCGGCCCGCTCGTCCCCACAAGCGCGGACGGGGGCCCGTCCTCGCCCGCACCCGCGGCCTCCTCGTCCGCAAAGACGCCAAAGCCGTCGCGGTACCTGCGCGAGATGGACCGGCGCGTCATCCTGGCGCGCATCGGCCGCGGGGAGAAGCAGTCGGCGCTGGCCAAGGAGTTCCACGTGAGCCGCGCGGCCATCTGCAACCTGTACAAGCACCGGGACGAGGTCTTGTCCCGTCGGGACGGCAACCCCTTGGCCAAGCACCCCAAGAAGCCGCGGGTCCCCAAAGCTGCGGACCGGGCCCCCAAGCCCTTGTCGGCCGCTTTGGGGACGGGACCCGCATCCCATGGGACGGGATCCGCGCGTGTCCACGAGCTGCGGACCCGCGCGGCCGCCCTGCTGCTCACGGCCCTGCGGACGCGAGACACGTCCGCGGACGCTTTCCAGCGCGGTGGGGCGCGACTGGCAAGGCTCGTGCTGGAGGAGGCGCTCGCTCTCGTGCCGCTCACGGCGGTGGCCGTGCCGCTCGTGGGCGGCGGATCGGCGGACGGCGTGGCCCCCGAGCGGGCCCCTTGCGCCCTCGGCCTCTCGTCCGCTGCGGACGGGAGCTCGTCCCCTGCGGACGGCCGCAACGCGTTGTTGGACGCGTTCGTCGCCATGGAGCCCGAGCAGCCTGCGGGCCGCGTCCGCACTCGAGGGGACGGCGGGGCGGACGGCGGGTGGGGCCCGCTGGATGGGGGGCGTGTCCCGTCCTCACTTGACGCCCACAATGTGCTACTGCTCGAGCCGGTGGCCGCTCGTCCGGGCCGCACGCTGTCCGCCGTCCGCACTGCCCTGGCCCATGGCGCAGTGGAGGCGCGCGTGTCGCTGGTGGCGCTGGTGGTGACCAAGGACGTGGCGGACGCGCTGCGGACGGCGTTCCCGGCCGTGCGGATCGTCGCGGCCCAAGTCGAGCCGAGTGGGGACGAGGAGCGGCCGGGTGCGGACGCCAAGGCGGCCGTCGAGGCGCTCGGCCACCGGTTGGCCCACGTGGTGGGGACGGAGAAGCATGAGAGGTGATGGGATATATGAGGCGGAGTATGAGTGACGTGAAGGCGGGCGAGCAAGTAAGTACTGACAGGCCCGGCGCGAGGTGCGAAAGGAAGAAATGCAGCTTGTATGAATATGAATGGGATGGAATGGGATGGGATCTGAAGGGGCCGGTGACTGGAGGACGCCATGGGATCGTCCCGTGGGGATCGTCCCGTGGGGATCGTCCCGTGGGGATCATCGTCCCGTGGGGATATGGGATCCCGACGGGATGGGATCCCATGGTATGGGATCGTCCAGTGGCCGGCCGGCCCGTCCGCATCCGGTTCGTCCGCGCTTTTCGCTCACTTGGACTTGGCGGCGGCCACGGTGGCCATGACAAACTGCCGCAGCGCGTCCGCGTCGTCCTCCCGCCTCCCGCCGCCGGGCGCAGCTGCGGCCTCGTCCGGCCCGGGCTCGTCCGGCCCTCCCTCTGGCCGCACGAGCGGGCTGCGGCCGCCGCCGTCCCCACTCGCCGCGTACCCAGGCACTCGCGCGCGTAGGGCGGCGTCCAGCAGCCGGTTGTTCTCGCGGATGCGCACGGCCACGAACTGGCGCGTCACGGCCGCCACCTGCTGCGTGATGGCGCCCACGTGTCGCTGCAGCAGCTCCTCCTGGGCCCCCGCGGCGGCGCCGCCCCCGGCGCTAGCGCCACCACCAGCGGTCGCAGGCGGCGGGGACCCGCGCACGAGCTTCTCGACGAGCGCCTTGAGCCCCGCGCAGGTCGCGGCCAGCGCGCGCGCCTCGTCCCTCGCGGTCTGCGCCAGCGTCTCGCCGATCGCCTGGCCCTCGACCCGCTGGCGGGTCTCGGCCTGCAGCTCGCTCTGCAGCTGCCGCACCGACGCTTGGAGCTGCTGCAGCGTCGCGGACGCCGGGGTAGAGCGCGCAGCGGCCTTCTTGTGGCTCGGGAGGGCGGTCGCGGACGCCGCCTCGAGCGCGTCCAGGCGCTGCTCGAGGCGCGCCAGGTCGGCCGCGGACGCTGCGGACAGAGACTGGCCGGCGTCCTGCAGCCGCTGCTCTTGCTGGTCCATCCGCGCGAGCATCCGCGCCTCGAGCGCCTCGTTCTCGTGCTGCTGGCGCGCCTCCAACGCGTCGCGGAGCTTGGCCATGGACGCCTCGTGCTCGTCCGCAAGTGCGCTCAGCACCTTGTCCATCGACAGCGCGGTCGGCCCCTTCGTCCGCTCGTCCTCTCCCACCGCCGTCCCCTGCGTCCCCTGAACCAACTCGCCCTCGTCCGGGATGACGTGCGGCGGGGACGGCGGTGGGGACGCGGCCGGGGCCCGTCCCGCCGCCGAGAGCGCCTGGCGCAGCCGCGCCTCGGCGTCCGCGGCCTTGCGGTCGATCGCGTCGTGCAGCGACTGCACGAGCGTCTTGAGCGGGCTGTGCTTGCCGTGCTTGCCCGCGGGCACGCCGAGCACGCGCGAGATCTGCGCCAGCTGCGACTGGAAGGCGCTCTGGCGGCCCTCGAGCGTCGAGATGCGGTCGCTCACGGCCGCCGCGTCGTCCCGGGCGGACCCGGCGGACCCGACAGAGCCGGCGGGGCCCCCCTCCTCGAGCTGCGTCCGCACGGACGCCACGGCGGCCTCGAGCTCCGCCACGCGCGTCCGCAGCGCCGCGCACTCGCACGGGCCGCCGCTTTGGCGTCCACTATGGCGTCCACTATGGCGTCCGCTATGGCGTCCGCCGCGGTCCACGTGGGCGGCCACGAGCGCCTGGAGCGCCTGCGCCAGCTCGCGCGTCGAGTGCTCCACGCGCCCGGCGGGGTCGTCCTCCCCGCCCTCCGCGTCCTCTAGCGCCACAGGGAAAGTCGGGCCGCGTGGGGCCGAGCGGAGGCCGCTGGGGAAGCCCAGGGGCGAGGGGGCGGACGCGTACGAGAGGTACGAGGGCAGAGCCTCCTCCTCGCGCTCCTCCTCCTCGGGGGCCGCGCGCGCCCACGCGAGCCGCGCGCTGGTGGAGCCAATGACGCCATGGGAGGCGGGCGATGCGGCGGACGGGGCGGACAGGACGGGCTTGAGGGGCGAGGAGGGCGCGGCGGGCGCCGGGCTGAAGGTCCAGAGCTCCTCCTTGGAGAAGGGCGAGGCGGCGCTGGAGGGCGCGGACGGAGGGCGGCGCGCGGCGGACGGGCGGCGCGGGAAGAGCAGGTCGAGCGCCGCGTCGCGCGTGGGGGAGCGCGCGGCCGCGGGCTCGGCCGTGGGGGCCGCAGGAGCGTCCGCAGCGGACGTCCACATGAGCGGCGATGGGGGCGGGGGGGGTTGTGAATGATGGCATCCATTGAGTGAGGAGCTCTTCATCTATGGTTCGTAATAAGTAGTTCGTATTTGATACTGGGGATGAGGAAACCTATCAGTTGAATAGGAATATACAATGATGAGCCACTATATATTGAAAGTGAACGTGTTGTTGTCGGATGAAATGGATGAAATCAATAAGTGTGATGTTGAAGCTATTTGTGAACGGGCGAACCGACACGACCCTGCGCATTGAAACGACCGTGCGAAGTGCATACCCTCCCCTCCATAGCAGTCCCAGCAAGCGTGTGCGACCTGCGTCGCCCCGCAAGAGGTAGCGCTACTGTACTCATGGTGGAGGGTCGGTTGAAGGCGCTCAAGCACGTGCTGCGGCTGGCGAGCGCCGCGGCGGGGCTGCTGCTGCTGGTGCTCTCGTGCGCGGGCTTCCGGCACGCGCAGGCGTCCGGCTCGACGCTCGAGGGGCGCACGACGTTCGGCTGCCTGTGCTTCCTGGGCGTGTGCTTCGGGCTGCTGCTGGCGCTCGCCGAGGCGCAGCGCGAGTTCTTCTTCTTCTTCTTCGGCTTCCTGCGCTACCGCGTCGGCAAATCCGTGCTCTTCGGCGTCTCTGGCGTCATCATGACGCTCACGGGCAAGAGCCTTTCGGACCAGTGCGCCTGCGGCTCCTTCGTGCTGCTCCTCGTCGAGGGCGTCGCCTGCATGGCGCTCGCCGTGCTGCACGCGCTCGCCATCTGCGTGCTCGGCAACAACGCCAAGCCGTCCGCCTCCCAGAAGAGCGCGCCCGCGGTCGTTTCAGCGCCAGCAAGCGAGGGCTGGCGCCTCCCGGGACTGCCCACGAGAGCCGCCGCCCGCGCGCCGACCGCGGCGGAAGACGTCGCGCCCGCCTTCACGCCCGTCGTGCAGTCCGCGCAGCCGTTCGAAGCGCCGCCCGCGCGCCGCCAGGAAGACGCGGACGACCCCAACTTTCCCGCGTGGATGCGCGCGTGACTGTGGGGCCTGGCGCTCGGCAGCGCGGCCGGAGGATGGCGCGCCATAGTATATAGAATATACATTCAGCATATGGCCGCTTGCATTTTGCATTTTGCTTTGGGGAGGAGCTACGTAACCATGGGTACACACGACTCAAGAGCATGTTTTCGTACACAGTTGTGCTCTTGTATCCCAAACTTGCTCTCTAACCGTACTATGTAGTGTGGTGCACACAGTTTTATTTTGGCGGGAGCGCTGGTGAAAAGCGCGGGAAGGGAACAACAACAGCGAGCGGACCGTGTCAATAATCCGTAGTATTGGCTCGGTGTATTATAAGAACGGCCGGGCGACTGGAGAAGCAGGGCAGGCTCCATGGCGTCGCCGTCGCCCCCGCGGTCCCCTCGGCCGCAGCAAGACGAGGAGGAGCAGCAGCCGCAGCAGCCGCAGCCGCCGCGTGGCGTGACGCTGGACCCTGCGGACCTGGTGCGCGGACTGAGCGACTCGGAGGAGGGCGACAACAGTCCGCGGCGCAAGCGGCGGCGGCTGCGGCGCGCAGGGGACGAGGACGCACCGATAACAAGCGGTGGGGCGTCGCCCTCGCTCTCGGACATGGCGAACGGGCGGGACGACGGAGACGCGGGCTGGGACGACGCGGACGGCGTGCGGGAGGAGGTCGTGGAGGAGGAGGACGTGGTGGACGACGACTATGGCGAGCAGGCGGATGAGGTGGACGAGGAGGCGGACGAGCTGGACATTGCGCGGCGCGAGCGACAGTACTTCTCGGAGGACGAGGAGGCGGACGACGGCGAGGACCTGCTGGGCGACAACATTGCGCAGTGCGTCCGTCGGTAGCGAAGGAGAGAGTCGACCGAGAGGAGGAGGAGGAGGCTGACGACAGCCCTACTGTGCGTGGATGCAATATAGGGACTACCGCCGGATGGAGACGCTGGACCGGTACGACACGGCCATGCTCGACCAGCGGCAGTACGAGGACATGGACCTGGACACGCGGCGCATGGTCGAGGACGAGCTCAACCGGCGCGACGCGCGCGAGGGCCGCATCGCGCAGGTGCTGGACGAGGACCAGGAGATGGAGCGCACCGACACGCATCGGCACCGCTTCCGCCGCGGGGGCGCCGGCGGAAGCGTCGAGGACGCCGAGGGGGACGACCGCGAGGACACGGAGCTCAACCTCGAGAACCTTGACGTGCCGCTGCGCGAGTGGATCGCCACGGAGCGGCCGCGGAACGAGATCAAGCAGCGATTTGTGTGTCCACGCGGTCGTTCGAGTGGAAGGCTTGGACTGACGTGTGTCGAGACTGACGGGCGCTCTGTGTGTGCGTGTGTGTGTTTCCGTCTCTCTCTCTAGAAAACCTTCCTCAACACGTTCACGGGCCGGAACCAGGAGCTCGTGTACCACCAAAAGATCGTCAAGATGGCGCAGCGCAACGAGCAGTCGCTGGAGATCGAGATCGGAGACATCATCCACAGCATGTCGATGATCGCGGCGTGGATCGTGGAGGCACCCAAGGACATGCTGGCGATCCTGGACGAGGTGGCGCGCGACGTGGTGCTCGCGCTCTTCCCGTACTACGACACGATCCACCAGGAGATCTACGTGCGCATCCTGGACCTGCCGGGCACGGAGAAGCTGCGCGACCTGCGCACGGCGCACCTCAACTTCCTCATCAAAGTCTCGGGCGTGGTGACGCGGCGCACGTCCGTCTTCCCGCAGCTCAAGCTCGTCAAGGTCAACTGCCCGGCGTGCGGCACGGTCATCGGGCCCTTCACGCAGCAGACGCACGAGGAGATCAAGCTCAACTCGTGCCCCGAGTGCCAGTACCGCGGCGGTTTCCCGGTCAACAATGAGCAGACAGTGTACCGCAACTTCCAGAAGATCACGCTGCAGGAGTCGCCCGGCAGCGTGCCGCCCGGCCGCGTGCCGCGCAGCAAGGACGTGATCCTCGTCGGCGACCTGATCGACAAGGCGCGGCCGGGCGACGAGGTGGCCGTCACGGGCATCTACACCAACACGCCGGACCCGACGCTCAACCTGCGCGACGGCTTCCCCGTCTTCCGCACGGTCATCGAGGCCAACCACGTGGAGCGGCGCGCCGACGTGCTGGGCAGCAAGGTCTTGACGGCCGAGGACAAGAAGGCCATCCTGCGGCTGGCCAAGCACCCCAACATTGCGCAGATCCTGGTCAACAGCATCGCGCCGTCCATCTACGGCCACGCGCAGGTCAAGACGGCGCTGGCGCTGGCGCTCTTTGGCGGCAAGCCAAAGTTCATCAAGAACTCGCGCGTGCGCGGCGATCTGAACGTGCTCATGGTGGGCGACCCGGGCACGGCCAAGTCGCAGTTCCTCAAGTTCTGCAAGACGACGGCGCCGCGCGCGGTCTACTCGACGGGCAAGGGCGCGTCGGCCGTGGGTCTGACGGCCGGCGTGTCGCGCGACCCGTTCACCAAGGAGTGGGTGCTGCAGGGCGGCGCGCTCGTGCTGGCCGACAAGGGCGTGTGCCTCATTGACGAGTTCGACAAGATGAACGAGCAGGACCGCACGAGCATCCACGAGGCCATGGAGCAGCAGAGCATCTCGGTGTCCAAGGCGGGCATCGTCACGTCGCTGCAGGCGCGCTGCTCGGTCATCGCGGCCGCCAACCCCATCGGCGGCCGGTACAACCCAGCGCGCACCTTTGCCGAGAACGTCGAGCTCACGGACCCGATTCTGCAGCGCTTCGACATCCTCTGCGTGCTGCAGGACCGCGTGGACCCCGTGGACGACGAGCGGCTGGCCGACTTTGTCATCTCGAGCCACATGCGCAGCAACCCGATGCGTCCAACGCAGGGGGACGCCAATGGCGAGGAGGAGGACGGGGAGGGGGGTGGCGAGGAGGAGGAGGCGCGGCTGAGCGCCATGACGCAGAGCATGACCATGGCGGACGCTGCTGCTGGCGTCAAGAGCAACAGCAACGGCAACAGCACGAGCATGACGAGTGACGGCCTGACGATCGACCAGGAGCTGCTGCAAAAGTACATTCTGTACGCGCGCACGTACGTGAACCCCGTCATGACGAGCGAGCTCGACACGCGCAAGGTCGAGACGTTCTACGCGCAGCTGCGGCGCGCGTCCCAGCACACGGGCGCCGTGCCGATCGCCGTGCGGCACATCGAGTCGCTCTTCCGCATGGCCGAGGCGCACGCGCGCATGCACCTGCGCGACAACGTGAGCAACGACGACCTGGACCTGGCCATCCGCGTGCTCACCGAGGCGCTGTGCGACGCGCAAAAGTACACGTTCAAGCGCCAGTGGACGCGGCTCTTCCGGCCGTACCTGACGTACCGCCAGGACAACAACGTGCTGCTCTCGCACGTGCTGCACGAGCTCTTCCAGGGCGCGCACGCCTACCACCAGCTGCGCGTGCAGACCGAGGCGCAGTCGGCCAGGGCCCGCGCGCACGACGCCAGGCACGCGACCACGCTCTCGGTGCTCTGCTCGGACCTGCTGGCCAAGGCCAAGGCCGTCGGCATCTACGACCTCAGCGGCTTCTTCTCCTCCTCGGCCTTCGCCAAGCACGGCTTCCGCCTCGACGAGGCCTCGGGCGCCATCCTCAAGGACATTTGAAGCGCGCAGCTCGCTCGACACGTAGCACGGCGCGGTGGTCCCGATGCAACAGCGCGTTCGGCGTCTTGATGGCTGCGTCCTCCCCACTCCACCTTGACCCAACCCCACCCAACCCAACCGACTGACTGACTGACTTGTTCGATCGTTCGCTAGAGCGCGCGGCCGTTGTACACGAGCTGGTCGATCTTGCCGGGCAGCAGGCCGGCCATGTCGCGGCAGATGGCCAGCTCGGCGCCAAAGAGCTGTGCCATGCGCTCGTCCGCGTGCCGCGCGTCGAACTGCCGCGCGAGCGCCAGCACCGCCTCGTGGTACGCGAGGCTCTGCTTCCAGAAGGAGGCCGTCGCGGCCGCGTCGCGTGCGTACACGACCTTGCCGCAGACGTGCGCGAGCCCAAAGTAGCCTCGCAGCAGCGCGCGGGTCTCGCGCGCACCCATCTCCTGCGCCGGCAGCTTGGCGCCGCTCCCGCTCGGGATGCTGGCGGCCGCCGGGAGGGTCGACGAAGCAGCCGCGTCCGAGGACGCGTCCGAGGACGAGTAGTAGAGCGCGACGAACTGCTGGTAGCAGTGCGCGGCCTTGAGCGCGTAGGCGTTGGCCTTGTCGCCGCCCTTGTCGGGCTTGCGGCCGCGCTTGCGGTCGGAAATGTCGGCGGCCACCTCGGCGCACTCGAAGTAGAGCTCCTGCAGCAGGTCGCAGTAGGCGCGCGGGTTGAGCTGTGCGCCAAGCAGCGGCGAGAGCAGCGCGAGGCGGCGCAGCTGCATGGCGATCTGCCGCTTGGCGTCCGGCTCGAAGACGGCCAGGCGCTTGTAGAGCAGCGACTCCTGCTGCAGCACGCGCACGTGGCGCGTCACGAAGCCGTCGAGCACCAGCCACCGCTTGGCCTGCGCGCTCGCGGCCACGCCCATCTTGAACACGTCGCGCGCCGCCTCGTACGTCGTGACCGAGGACGCGGGCACGAACGCCATCGCTGGCGTCCAAGTCCGAGTCGAAGTCGAAGCCGAAGTCGCGGTTGAAGCGGTGGCCGCTTCCTTGGCGGCGATCGTGGCCAGCGTCGCCTGCATCGACGACGGGCTCGGCAGCGCGGTCGTGGCCTCGCTGCTGCTCGAGTGCACGCCCGCGGGGTACCCCTCTCTCCGGAGCGCCGCGATCTGCAGCGTCGTCTGGTGGACCTTGGCCCAGGCCGCGAACACCTCGGCGCGCTGCTCGGCAACTTCGTCCTGCTCGGCAACTCCGTCCGCGTCTCCGTCCGCTTCCTCCGGCGCGTGGCGCGTCAGCATGTACTCGCAGGCCGACAGACACGTGGCCGCGGCCTCGAGGTTGTCCGTGTCCAGGTAGTAGTCGACGAGGCGCAGGCAGTTGGCGATCCACTCGCGCGCGCCGGCGAAGGAGAGCGCGCCGCCGCCGCCGCCCGAGCGCTGCGCGAGCGCCACGAGCTGCAACTCGAGCGTCACGAGGCAGTACGTGGCCGACGCGTCCGGCCGCCCGAGCGCGCCAAACACCTGCGCCAGGTAGAAGTGCGCGTGCGTGCGCGCGCTGGCGACCGCTTCGACGCGCTCACGCTCTCGATCTCGGTCGTGGACGTCCTCCTCGCCTTGTCCTCCGTCGTCTTCTGCTGCTGCTGCAGCCTCGAGACTGTCGCGCATTGGCTCGCTCAGGCGCACGCTCGCCAGCAAGAAGCACAGCGCGCGCAAAGGCTGCGCGCGGTTCGACCAGAGGATGCCCAGCTGGTTGAGCAGCTCTGTCGGCGCATGGTCGTGACGTGTCAATAGAGAGAGCGAGAGTATTGCAGAGAGAGAGAAGGAGGAGAGGAGGAGGACGGACGGACGGACCTAGGATCTGTACGAGGAACTCGTGGCGAGACGTGGGGATGTGGACGGCCGGCAGGTCTGGCATGAAGGAATGGGTACACACACAACATGTGACATGAGGCGACGTGAGCCGCGCGAGTGAGTATACGAGTATACGAGCACACACTCTGGGCGATGGCGTCCACGTCGAGCTTGCTGGCGGCGGCGTCGTCCTGCTCGGAGAGCTGCGCCGCGTAGGCTAGCAGCTGCGGGAACAAGACGGCCGCCGCGTCCTCCAGGTCCTTCTGTGCGTCTACGCCGCCGCCAACAGCCGCCCAGTGCTTGTTAGCGACCCGCCTCTTTACCTCCTTCCGGTCCGGTCCGTGGCCGCTGCTATTATAGTTCACGCACTGTGCGGCTCCTCGACCGCGAGGTAGGCGGCGCCCCGACGAGCCTTGGCGACGGCCTCCTCCTGCTCCCCACGTCGCGTTATATACGGTTATTGAACGCATGCAGACAGCGCGCGGAGAGCGGGGCGTGGCGGCAGGAGTACTGTAGAGGGCGCTGTGCATACCGCGGGCGAGAGGTCCGTGCTCAGGAGCTTGTGCAGGATCTCGATGGCGCGGTACTGGCCCTCGTACGGCGCCGACTCGGGGCTCGGCTCCTGCGGCCCCCGCGATAGTTAGAGGAGGAGAGAAAAGAGGAGGAGGCAGCGGACGGACAGAGGAGACGCGGACGCACCGCGGCCGCATCGTCGACGTGGCGCAGCGCCGCGTGGAAGTCCTCGGGCATGGGCATGGGCGTTCGCGGCGGTGGGTCGAGAGGTCGGTCGGCTGGATGCGGAGATCCGTGTACGCACATAAATCAAACAACCAATTATTTATGTTATGAATCGGTATTTCAGCATTTTTCCAAATAATTGTGTCCCGTATAATCTACCGTACCTAACTGTACGCACAACCGGGACCAGCGACCCCTGGACTACTGTAGCGAGCGGATCGAACCCTTTCCAGACGTCGGACGGGTTCAATTCAACCCTCCGAGTTGGACTGACGGACGGACGGACGGACGGACAGACAGGGGAGGGAGGGAGACATGGCGGCCGCGAGCGTCGTGTCCTGCCGCTTCTTCCGCTACGGCTGCAGCGAGGAGGACCACCCGCTCTTCCAGCGCGCGTACACAAGGTACAGGGGGCGGCGAGTCGACGACTATCGAGTCTACAGTAGTAGTCTGTGCGGGCGAGGGGAGGGGGCGGGCCACCGCCGCCAGCCCGCGGCCAGTCGGGCTGATCGCTTACGTTTTGTGGCCGGCGCTGCTGCATGCTTTTGGTGCGTATCTGCTGCTACAGGAGCCACCGAACGGGCAAGTCCAAGGTGAGGAGTGCCTCCATGAAGACGCATGTGCTACGGAGCGAGCCGTGTAGTGTAGAGTAAGAGTTGGGGGGTTTCAGCTACCGGAGGGGGAGCAAGCAAGCACGCATAGGGCGTAGAGGGCACGCTCATTGCTCCATGCCCACAGACAGACGCTGCTTTCCTCATCTGGGCATTGGGGGACGGCCCGAGAAAGACCTCGTTGGCGCGCCGCTGGCTGGGTGGTGGGCCATGCAAGAGCTACCCAATCGACCACTGACACTGCAACGCACGTCATGCCTGCAGGTCGTGCGGTGCTTCCCGCACTGCTGCCCCGACCACATGCCTCGCCGGTACTGCGGGTGCTCCATCCACGTGCTTGTCACCTTTTCGAGCCGACTGGAGGAGCTCCGCGAGGACGAGCTCCTGGTCTGCG
>JAADXZ010000230.1:0-31107 GCA_023338055.1 Phytopythium mirpurense | reverse complement strand
GCAGCTGGCGCGTCTCGGCCTGGAACTCGCGCTTGTCCGCTGCAGAGCAGAGTCCGACACAGTTAGCGTCTTTATTCAGACCAGGCATAGCAGTGGAGCAGCGCTGGAACGCACCTTTGGAGTCCGACGTGCTCATCATGCGCACCGCGAGGTGCTGCACGCTCGGCGCAAAGCGCGCGACCTGCGCCGCCTGCAGCCGGGCGACGGACTTGCCGAGCGCCGCGCGCGGGGCGGCGGAGGATCGGGCGGCAGCGCGCGCCACGCGCTTGGCAGCCGTTCGCATCATCATTGGGCGCTACAGCACGCAGTCGGTCGGTCGGTCGGTCGGTCGGTCGGTCGGTAGGACACCTTGGACGAAATGACGTGCGCGAATGATCCAGAAGCTCACTTTGTGTGGTCAAATACTGCACCCTTAATGAGCAACATTTTGCACTCTGAAGCGGCAACAGCCATGGGTGGCGCCTTCATAAAGTTGCGGCTAATAAAATGCAACATGAAAATTTGTTTCAGGCGCCGTAACTTCTTCACGCAACTGAATTGCGGTTGAAGACCGCTTCAAGCGTGACAATCGATCGAAGCGCAACGTGCGTCCCGATGGTACACTAGGTACTTTGTAATGCGTTCAATTCGCTAGCCGCGCCCGCCCGGCAGGCGGGTGCCTCCCAGACCGGTACTGTTGGCATGGGCAGGTCAATGACCTGGTCATCGGTGGCGCCAGTGGCGATGTGCACAGTCGATTGCTGGTGTCGGATCAGGAGGTTGCTGCATAAAAACTCCCTCACGTTGCTCATTGAGGACTTCACCATTCTGATTGAAACAAGATAATTCGGAATAAACTTGATTTCACTATGAACAAAGACAATGTATTAAACGATTTCCATTTGAGGGTGCCTCTCTGGTCCGTTTGGGGGTGCAAGCGCGTCATTGAAGAGCGCGGCTGGCCAAAGCAGAAGCCCCGGCGTCACTCATTCTCCGAAATCGAAGCAGCCGCCCACGTCCGTCGCCCCCTTCCCCCTGATCGCAATGTGGCGCCGCCTCGCTCAGCCCTCGGCCGCCGCCGCGCGCTGGCAGCAGCGCATGTGCATGAGCTCGCGCCGCGGCGCCTCGCCCGAGACGATCTCGGCGCTGCAGTCGCTGCTGGGCGACCGCCTGTCGACGGTTGCTTCCATTCTGGAGGTGCGTTCCTCTGGGCACCCACTACTGTACGCACGTGACCGTTCTGCTTGGGGAGGACGGGTGTTAAACGTAGCGCTCCTACTACTGTACTGCACGAATGACGCAGCATCATGGCCACGACGAGTCGTACCACGCGCCCGCGCTGCCGGACGCCGTCGCGTTTGTCCAGACGACCGAGGAGGTGTCCGAGGTGCTCAAGATCTGCTCGGCGAGCGGCACGCCCGTGATCCCGTTCGGCGCCGGGTCCTCGCTTGAGGGCCACATCTCGGCCAAGGAGGGCGGCGTCTCGCTCGACCTCACGGGCATGAACCAGATCCTCAGCGTGAGATGCGATCTTGTGGCAGTGGCAACGCCTTGGACTATAGTCTAACAGCTTTGTTGGGGGGAACCAACAGGTGGAGCCCGAGAACATGAGCTGCAAGGTGCAGGCGGGCGTCACCCGCGAGCAGCTGAACGTGGACCTGCGCGCCACGGGCCTGTTCTTTCCCGTGGACCCGGGTGCCAACGCCACGCTCGGCGGCATGGTCTCCACGAACGCCTCCGGAACGACTACCGTTCGGTATGGCAACATGAAGACCAACGTCATGAAGCTCACGGCGGTCATGCCCGATGGACGCATCATCAAGACTGGATCTAAGCAAGTTCGCCCGCTATCCATGGCAACGCGTGGCAATGGGTAGATGTACTAACAACGTCTTGTGGTTTGCTAATGCAGGACCCGCAAGTCATCGGCCGGGTACGACCTGACGCGCCTCCTGATCGGGTCAGAGGGCACGCTTGCGGTTGTCACGGAGGTGCGACGACCACAGAGTGCTCCAAGCCCCACGAGTTGTATTCTCACAAACCCTTTGATGCATTTGCGTTGCCTTTGTAGATCGAGCTGCGTCTGTTCGGCATCCCCGAGGCCGAGAAGACCATGATCTGCTCCTTCCCATCCATCGAGGCTGCCGTCGACACGTGCGCGACTGTTATGCAGATGGGCATTCCCGTCGCACGCATGGAGCTGATGGACGAGAGCACCGTTGAGGCCATCAACCGCTACTCAAAGCTGAACAACAAGGTGCAGCCGTCGCTGATCATCGAGCACCACGGCTCGCCCAATGAGATCGAGGAGCAGAGCGCGATCGTGCAGGAGATTGCTCGCGATTTTGAGGCGGAGGATATCACGCTGGCGACGGACCCGGAGGAGCGCAAGAAGCTGTGGAGCGGCCGTCACTCGGCGTGGTACGCCACGATTGTAAGTGGCTGGTGCAATGTGTGTGGGTGATTGCTCGCATACGTCGTGCTCACTGTCGATGTTTGCAGACGCACATGCCTGGAAGCCAAGCGCTGTCGACGGATGTCGCGGTGCCGCTCTCGAACCTGTCGGCCGTGATCGTCGAGACGCAGGCGGACCTGAAGGAGTCGGGCTTGTACGGCAACATTGTCGGGTGAGTGCTGCGCTCGTCGCCGCGGGTAGTACGGTTTTGTATAGCTGACGCGTTGCTCGACTGATCTTGCAGCCACGTCGGCGACGGCAACTTCCACGTGATGCTTCCGTTCATCACGGAGGACACGGAGCTAGTGAACAAGGTCAAGGCGTTCTCGGACCGCCTGGTCAAGCGCGCGCTCAGCTACGAGGGCACGTGCACCGGCGAGCACGGCATTGGCGACGGCAAGATGGACTACCTCGCGGTCGAGCACGGCGACAGCCTCGACGTGATGCGGACCATCAAGCACGCGCTGGACCCCAAGAACATCATGAACCCGGGCAAGATCTTCTACGGCAGCGCGTAATAGGCTCGGCGGGAGCTTTACAGTGCGGTAGTGACAGTCGTAATTTGCTAGAGCGTCGCTGCTCTCCACGGAGATCCGACGCGTCTACGGGACGCGCTCGTGCGAAGCTAGGCGGGCGCCGCCGTCCATGTGGATAAGGATTGCGGAACAAGTGAACCCTCGTGTGCCTCATGGGAACTTCAACCAGACCCAATTGTCGTCACGCATCTCGCCAATCGCGCAACTCTTGCGCAAACAACAGTGTTGCATTTTGAGGGGGGTCTATTCACAAATCAACTTGAAACAGTACACAGTTCAAGTTGCAAAATAAAGGGGGTCTGTAGGTCGCACTGACGCGACCCACACGAACTTGGTGACGAAGGGCCATCATCGGAAGGAAGGAGCCTCCAGCAGTTCAACCGCAATCACAGCCCCGCCCCTCCCTCCGTCGGCTCATCCGCCCGCCCGCCGCTCGTCATGTGGCGTCGCCTCATCCCCGCACGCTCGCGCATCGCTCAGCAGCAGCTGCGCTTCGGCTCGAGTGAGCGGCGCGCTCCACCGCCCAAGACGCTCGCGGCACTGCGCTCGCTGCTCGGCGACCGCCTCTCGACGTCCCCGGCCGTTCTGGAGGTCTGGTCTGCGGCATCGACCGGACTCGCTTTCGTTGACGTGGCGCGCTTACCGTGCCTCTCTGCTCCTGTCTCGCTGTGTGGCGCCAAAGCAACACGGCCGCGACGAGTCCTACCACACGCCAGCCGCGCCGGATGCCGTCGCCTTTGTCGAGTCGACGCAGGAAGTGGCCCAGGCGGTCAAGATCTGCGCCGAGAGCGCCACTCCCGTCATCCCGTTCGGCGCCGGGTCGTCCATCGAGGGGCAGATCCCGGCCAAGGAAGGCGGCGTCTCGATCGACATGACGGCCATGAACCAGGTGTTGCGCGTGCGTGGCGGAGAGCTCTGACACTCGCTCGATATCGGAGGGATGCCGCCGTGAAGCGATCGGCTCTCCACTCAGCGTGACTGCAACTGCCAACAGGTTGAACAAGAGAACCTGAGCTGCAGAGTCCAAGCTGGCGTCACGCGCATGCAGCTGAACGCGGCGCTGCGCGACACGGGCTTGTTCTTCCCGGTGGACCCGGGCGCCGACGCCACGATCGGCGGCATGATCGCAACCAATGCGTCTGGCACGACCACAGTGCGGTAAGTTTGAGCCTACAGTAGACTCCCAGGCACTACCTGACTGCCTGGGCTAACTCCTTTTCTGTCGGCAGCTACGGCAACATGAAGACCAGCGTCATGGCGCTCACGGCGGTGATGCCGGATGGGCGCGTCATCAAGACGGGCGCCAAGTACGTCGCGACATTTGCTGTTTCGAAGTCCTCCTCTTGTCGATTGGGTCTCCAACAGTACTGCGACGACACTTCCACTCGACGACCGGTACAGAGCGCGCAAGTCGTCCGCGGGATACGACCTGACGCGGCTAATGATTGGATCCGAGGGGACGTTGGCTGTGGTGACGGAGGTACGTGATGCCGTTTTAAACATGCAAAGAGCTGATGAGTGGCATTACCAAGAGCTGACGCCGTGGGGGCCGCATTGGCAGGTGGAACTGCGTCTATTTGGCATCCCCGAGGCCGAGAAGACCATGATCTGCTCCTTCCCGTCCATCCGAGCCGCCGTCGATACGTGCGCGACCGTCATGCAGATGGGCATTCCCGTCGCACGCATGGAGCTGATGGACGAGAACGCTGTGGAGGCAGTCAACTACTACTCGAAGCTGAACAACAAGCTGCGGCCGTCGCTGATCATCGAGCACCACGGCTCGCCCAACGAGATCGAGGAGCAGAGCGCGATCGTGCAGGAGATTGCTCGCGACTTTGAAGCGCAGGACATTGCGCTGGCGTCGGACCCGGAGGAGCGCAAGAAGCTGTGGCACGGTCGGCACACGGCGTGGTATGCGACCACGGTATGTCATATATCGCGAATGCTCCGGCGACATGCAACGGGAGGAGGTCCCTAATGCTGATGCGTTACATAATCTCCAGGCCCGAATCCCTGGAAGCCGCGCGCTCTCGACGGATGTCGCTGTGCCTCTGTCGAAGCTGACGGATGTGATCGTCGAGACCCAAGCTGATCTCAAGGAGTCGGGTCTGTACGGCAACGTCGTCGGGTGAGTTCGAAGCACCAGAAGGGGGGTGAGCGTTGCATTCGCCCTAAATGGTTCTTTTGTCGCGTGGAAACAGACACGTTGGAGACGGCAACTTCCACGTGCTGCTTCCATTTGTCCGGGAAGATAAAGAGCTCATGGCCAAGGTCAAGGCGTTCTCGGACCGCTTAGTCAAGCGTGCGCTTCGATTCGAAGGCACATGCACCGGCGAGCACGGAATTGGCAACGGCAAGATGGACTACCTTGCAGCCGAACACGGCGACAGTCTTGACGTCATGTGGGCGATCAAGAAGGCCCTCGACCCGAAAAACATCATGAACCCGGGCAAGATCTTCTACGGAGCCCCGCGCTAAGTTTGATACGTAGCGCAGGCCTGACCGACCCGCGCCTGCTGCCCATGCACTGCGAAGAGCGTGCACTGTAAGCGAAAGCACGGGAGTGGCAATGCATCAGCAAATACGCAGTCACTCGCGCAGCAAATGCTACTGTAGTCTCGCCGTCTAGTGCTGTAGTCTTTGATGCTGAATGGATTCATTGCCTGATCTCGAGTCCAGGTTGAAGCGGATCCAGAAATGTCTCATCTCGCCAATCGACACCGATGCGCATTCACTCCTGTTGCAAGTTGAAGGTTTTACACTTACCTCCACTATACTACTAGCAAGTCCAGTTAAACATTCAAGTTGCTCAATGAGGGTAGCGCTGATTTGCCGACCGATGATCATCGATCGATCGAATCAATCGATCGATCATCAGTGCTGCTTCTCCACTCTGTGCAAGCACATCGCCCACCTCACCCCATCCATCCGCACTGGACCAGCGCTAGCGCTGCTCATGTGGCAACGCCTCGCTCGGGCGCGCTCTGCCCCGCTCAGTGTGCTCGTTTCGCCGCCTCTGCGGTCAGTGCGACTCCGTAACGCCTCGAGCGCGCGCCGCGTGCCACCGCCCGAGACGATCGCTGCGCTCCGGGAGCTGCTGGGTGGCCGGCTCTCGACGGCGCCTGCTGTGCTCCAGGTGCGCGAGCCGCGAGCCATTAGTGAAACCAGCAATGCGTCGCCCTAATGGTGCATCTGAGCGTGAGCAGCATCATGGGCGCGACGAGTCGTACCACGCGCCGGCTTCTCCCGATGCGGTAGCGTTTGTCGAGTCGACAGAGGAAGTGGCGGGCGTGATCCGGATCTGCGCGGCGTCCGGCACGCCCGTGATCCCCTTCGGCGCCGGGTCGTCTATCGAGGGCCAGATATCGGCCAAGACAGGCGGCGTGTCCATCAACCTCACCGGGATGGACCGCATACTCAAGGCGAGGCGTCTACAGTACAGTTGGGCCTGAAGCGGACGCGGGCTTTCGTGCTCACTGATTGCTACATACGCTGGCCGTCGTCTGTAGATTGAGCGGGGGAACTCGAGCTGCCGAGTGCAGGCAGGAGCGACTCGAGAGCAAGTCAACGCGGCGCTGAGAGACACGGGCTTGTTCTTCCCCGTCGACCCGGGCGCCAACGCCACTATCGGCGGGATGATCGCGACCAACGCGTCAGGCACGACCACCGTGCGGTAAGCAGCTTCGGACACTGCATTGGGAGAGGTCGAGCTCTCTCACGTTTCTTATAATCTGATAGGTACGGGAACATGAAGACGGCGGTGATGGCGCTCACGGCCGTCATGGCCGACGGGCGCATCATCAAGACCGGCTCAAAGTACGCCAATTTAGCACTATGCTGTCTTGCGGAGGATATAATGGCTCCTGTCTGTCAGTGCAGGACGCGCAAGTCGTCAGCCGGCTACGACCTGACGCGTCTCCTGATTGGATCCGAGGGTACGTTGGCGGTCGTGACGGAGGTGCGTGCTGCTGTATGCTGGGCTTCTACGTGGAGCAGTGGCAGTGGCGATTGGTCCATTCCCTTGACGCTCGATACACTGAACCTTTGTAGGCCGAGCTGCGGTTGTTCGGTATCCCGGAAGCGGAGAAGACCATGATCTGCACCTTTCCCTCGATCCAGGCGGCCGTGGACGCGTGCACGGCCGTCATGCAGATGGGAGTCCCCGTCGCGCGCATGGAGCTGATGGACGAGAACACCATCGCGGCCGTCAACGAGTTCTGCAAGCTCGACAACAAGCTGCGGCCCACGCTCATCATTGAGCACCACGGCTCGCCCAACGAGGTCGATGGACAGAGCGCGATCGTGCAGGAGGTCGCTCGCGACTTTGGCGTTCAGGATATCGAGCTCGCCACGACGCCCGAGGGTCGAAAGAAGCTCTGGCACGGACGGCACTCGGTGTGGCATGCAGTTCTGGTACGTGATTCGGTTCGTACGCCAGTTCAGCAGTTGAGGCGTCACGAAGCGGGGTCCGGGCGGTGACAGACACTGTGTGCGCCACGCAGGCTCAGATCCCGGGCAGCAAAGGCTTCTCCGCGGACGTGGCCGTCCCGTTCTCCCGGCTGGCCGACGTGATTATCGAGACGCAAGAAGACTTGAAGGCAGCTGGCCTCTTTGGTCCCGTGGTCGGGTACGCTCACTCTGTGGTTGGGTATCCGGCCTGCTCGTTCACTACCGTAGCGTCCTCACGATGCGCTCCATGATCCCTCTTCATCGATGCATCATATCACTGACAGCCACGTGGGTGACGCCAACTTCCACGTGCTGCTCCCCATCATGCTGCACGATGGCGAGCTCATGAAGAAGGTCAAAGCGTTCGTGGACCGCCTGGTTCGTCGCGCTCTGCACGCCGAGGGCACGTGCACGGGTGAGCACGGCATCGGCAACGGCAAGATGGACTACCTGGTGCTGGAGCACGGCGCGGACGGCGTGGCCGTCATGCGCGCGATCAAACACGCGCTCGACCCGCAGGACATCATGAACCCGGGCAAGATCCTATACGGCGCGTCCCAAACGGACTCGTGATCCTCGTCCTCGTCAATCTCCCGGAAGATGCGTGGACTTGGCGGTCGGTTGGTCGTGTTGAAGGCTTGATACCCAAATAAACTGAAACTCGTTATTGTGTACAAGAGACTCATCTAGACGGAATCTTCGGTAGTTTGTCGTCCCCTGCCCAATTTAGAGTCGAGTCGAGCATGCCGGCGGCGTTGGACGCGGGGGCGCCAGCGCGCGGCGCTGCTTCGGCGCTGGGTGGGGACACGAGCCTGCTGCTGTCGCTGTCCTCCGGCTCGCTGTCTCTGTCGCTGGAGGTCAAGCTGCTGGGCGCGCTGGTGCTGCTGTTCCTCTTCCTGCTCTTCCTCATCATGGTGCTCTGGGACCGCTACGGCCGCGAGATCAGCGAGCTGTACACGGGCGCCAGCACGCGCGACGGCGCCGCCGGTGCGTTCACAGGGCCCGCCAGTCGTACAGCGAGGGCTGCAGAGCTAACGACAGCGGTGGGTTTCGGCAGTGGACTCGAACGTGAACGCCGTCGCGGACGAGTACACCGTGTACCAGAAGCTGCCGACCTTCTTCTACGAGTACATGCCTCGCTCGCGGCCTGCCAAGCAGAAGGGCCAATAAAGCCCGCGTGCATGCTATGCAGATGCGTCTGCGATGCCATGCAGCGCCATGCCTTTTGCCTTGTCTATGCCTGGCCGAGCAGCTTGGCCACGTCGGGCGAGCCGGCGACGTCCGCGGGCGTCTTGCCCTGCTTGTTGCGCGCCGCGGCGGACGCCGCGCTCGCGTCCAGCAGCAGCCGGACGACGCCAGGGAAGGCGCCGCGCGCGGCCAGGTGCAGCGCCGTGTCGCCCTCGGCGTTGGCCAGGCCGGCGCTGGCGCCGTGGTCGAGCAGCTTCTCGACGGCGGTGGAGTGTCCGGCGCTCGCTGCCTTCATGAGCGGCGTCACCTCGAGCGCCGTGCGCGCGTCCGCCTTGGCGCCGGCGCCGAGCAGCAGCAGCATCGGGTTGAGGATGCCGCGCGAGGCGGCCAGGTGCAGCGGCGTGTTGCCCGCGTCGTCCTTGGCGTCGACGCTCGCGCCGAGCTCCAGCAGCCGCGCCACGACCGGCAGGCGCGAGTGGTTGGCCGCGTGGTGCAGCGCGCGCAGCCCGCCGAAGCCGGGCACCTCGACGTCGGCGCCGTGCGCGGCCAGCATGTCGAGCACCTCGAGGTAGCCGTTGCGTGCCGCCCACGCGAGCGCCGTGCAGCCGAACGCGTCCGTCGCGTTCACGTTGAGCGGCATGGCGCTCGAGCCCTCGGGCGGCGCCACGAGCGCCTGCAGCAGCGCCAGGTTGCCCACGGCCGCCATCTTAAACGGGTTCGTGTCCACCTCGGGCAGCTCGGGCTTGCCCGCGGCTGCGCCAGTCGCCGTCGCTGGCATGTCGACCACGCCTTCTCGTCGCGTCGCGTGGGTCCCTTCTCTCTCTCAACGACGCGACGGCTCCCTCCCTCCGCTCGCGAGCGGCCTCCCCCGAGCGGTATTAATACCGCTCCCACCAGGCGCAACAGCCGCCGCTACTCGTCCTTGAAACCCGCAGAGATCCCAGAGGCCATGGACGCGACCGACGCGCGCATGCTGGGACGCCGCGTCGTTGCGCGCACGGACCGGACCGACGCCATCTTGACCGTGGCGCGCTTCTGCGCGCGCGCCCGGCGGCGCAGCTGGACGCGCGCGAGCACCTCCTGCACGGCGTCGCGGAACTCGTCGAGCGCGTAGTCGGCGCTGTCCGGCCGGCACGCGCACGCGTCCGACGACAGCTGGGCGGGGCAGACGTCGTAGCGGCCGCGGCAGACGGCGCGCTCGCGCCACGCCAGCGCCGTGCGCAGCAGGGCCTCCGTCAGCTGCGGCAGCTGCAGCTCCTGCGCCGGCGCCGCCACGGGCAGGCACGAGAGGAAGATGCGCACGGCGCGCAGCTCCTCGATGCCCGCGGGCGCGTCGGCTGCCGACCCGGCAGCGGCGGACGCTTGGCCGGTGGAGCAGCTGCCAGGCCCCACAATACCCTTGGCCGCGATCAGCCGGAGCCCATACAGCAGCGAGACGAACTCCGCGCAGCTGACGCCGCCGACAGACCCGCGGCTGGCCTTGGCGCTGCTGCTGCTGCCGCTGCTGGCACCACCGAGCCGCGAAAGCTCCTCGAACAGGCTGGCGAGGCTCACGGCGTGCGCGTCCAGGACCTGCTCGAGGCTGCGGCCGTCGCTCCCGAAGGCGCTGCTCGCTCCGCGGCCGCGCTTGCCCAAAAAGACGGCCCGGAAGTGGTTCACGTCCTGGATCTGCGAAAAGGCGGCGAAGTGGTCGTGCACGAGCGCGCGCACCGACTCGGACAGCTCCACGCCGTCGCCCACGAGCACGCGCTGCCGCGCCGGGTCGGCCGCGTGCGCGCAGCTCATGCGTGCGACGCCCAGCACCAGGTCCACGAGGCTCTCGCGCCGGAGCGGCGCGTCCGCGATCCCGAACGCCGCCGGGTCGACGCACGGCACGTTCAGGTCTTCCAGCAGCTTGAGCGCGCTCGGGATCTCGAACAGCTTGGGGCCCAGCGCCGCAGCCGCGTGTCCGCTGGCCGGGCCCGCAGTCGCAGCCGCGTGGACGGCGGCGTTGCCCGCGTACAAGCGGAAGAACCAGAGCAGCACGCGGTAGCCGCTGCGCAGGACGCCCGCGATGCGCTTCCGGTCGACGGCGTCCCGCACCGTCTTGTCCACGCCGCTGCCCCGCCAGTCCACCTCGAAGATGGCGTCGTACTCGTGCTGCGCCACGAGCTCCAGTCCAGGGACGATGAGCTCACTCGCTGGCGGGCTCGGGAGAGAGCCCAGCGCGTCCGGTGCTGCGCTGCCGCTAGGCATGCTGGCGCTCTTGGCTCCGTCCTCTTCGCGACGCTCCTCGCTGGCTTGGGTCTCCGTGTCGACCGCGTAGGGAGAGTCCTCGCCATGCGCATCGTCGTCTGGGGAGCTGCTCTCGAAGGAAAACACCTGGCGAGTGTAGTAGTCGTGCAGGTACGGCTTGAGCAGCTTGTATGCCGCCCGCGGCGCGCGCACGAGCCGCGAAGCCTCCTCTTCGACACCAAGAGCTGGAGCATTCGCCACGGCCGGTCGGCGACTCGTCGTCCCTTCCGACCGCTTCCGGCATCTCCCTCCATCACGAAGCTCCTGACCGCGCTCTCGGTCGGTCGCTTGTGGCGCGCCAACAGCCTGCGATAGCCTCGGGAGCTCGTGGCGAGAGGCTCGCACTGCCGTCGCGAGGCCCACGCCTAGTTGGATGGCGTCCTTCCTCTTCCCACCCGCGTGGAGCAGCGACTCCGCCGACCTCGACGGTCCGAGCGAGTACTTGTCCCGCACGGCTTGGACGGGAGAGATGGGCGCCGTCTGGGTCTCGAGCGAGCGCCCAGCCGCCACCGGTGCGAGTCTGCACGCGCTGTTGAGCTTCTGGCTCGCGAACGGGTGGCGGACCGACTTGCGCTCGCGGCGCCACTCGAGGTAGCGCGCCTCTTGCTGGTCCAGCATGGCGCGGATCGCCAAGCTGGACGGCGTGCTCGCCTGCATGTACGGCGTCGCGATGAAGCTCGGCTCCATCCTCTCAGCGCGAACGCTCTACCGGGACAGCATGCACACGCGGTGTCGATAGTGTGGGTGCTGCACTGCTGCCGTCATGTCAGTGTCGTGGCTCTATAATTAGTTCGCGGACACTCTCACAAGCGAATCAAAGTGGCTTCGTACGTACATGGTATGATGCATGGTGGAGGAAGCGCCGCTGTCCCGTCAAAGCGGTGGGGTTAGTGGCGACCTGAGAGCGCTGACATACCTCCACAGACATTGTACAGCCGCAGGATCAGCCATCACTCGCGCGGTCAATCGTCAAAGCTTCAGCAATCTGTGTGTACTGCGTTCGTATCGGTGCACGTCCCTCTTGGAGCGTGCTCAGTCAGATACTTTCAGAGTGCCCAGCCACGCGATTCGTACCAAAGCCAGCGGATCCAGCTAGCAATCACGCCACCGCCTCGGACACATTGTCGCCCGACTTTCCGCCTCGCTCCGCCTTCACTGCTTCCCGGCCCTGCTTCGTCTCCTCGCCACCTTCCTCGTCGTCGTAAGCCATCGTTCTCTTTGTCGCGACGGCCAGGGGTGAGAACATGAGCTTGGCACCTCGAGTGCCTCTCAGCGCCCGCGTTCGCTTGCCGACGGCTGGCTCCGGTAGAAGCGCGGGCGCGGGCTCCACGTCGACACCAGGTTCGTTCACGTTCTGTTCCTCTAAGTCCCAAGTCTGGTCCCGGTCGGAAGCTCGGGCGGTAAATGGAGACGGGGCACGATGCGGGCTATCCGACTCGTCGGTCTGTAGTCGTTCGAACTTCCCGCGACGGCTTCTTGACGACTTGGAGCTCGCTGGAGACGTTGACGGACTCGCGGACGCCGAGTGCGCCCCTGCCTGGATCTGCTCTTTGGTCGGAGTGAAGTAGACATCGCCCTCCGAGCCAGAGTCATTGTCCAGCGTGGATGAGGACGCCCTAGAGTGTCGTTCATGCGTCAAGAGCGGTGTCAGCTTTCCCGTCACTCGCGTTGGAGCCTCTCGTCCAGCAGCAGCGCGGGTTCCAACCGACTCTGCCGACGGCGACTTGCTGGACACCCCAAGGCTCGAGCGACGACCGGAGACGGCGTCATGGTATGAAGGACTCGTATGCATGCGGCGCATGAGCTCGCGTGCCTGTCGCTGCGACGCCGTCGCTCCGTGGATCGGCGTCATCCCACCGGGTCTCTTGCCACCCAGCGGATGGGACACCGAGCTAGTCGCCTGCGTCAGAGGAGAGCTCCTGCCGGACGCGCTGGGATCGAGCGAGTTGGTGGCTGGGCCGATCCCAGAGGACGCGCGTCGCCGTGAGCTCGTCGTCGCGAACGGCGGGATGTGGACGCGCAAGTGCGAGTCCGTGTGGGCCAGAGAGTCTGGGTATGTTTGCGTGCGCAACTTCGGCCGCACCTTCACCAGTAGCGTTTCCTCCGGGAGGATATGCAGCGGAGAGAGTACCTCCGCGCCGTCGATAGTGAGCACGCCTGTCATACCGCAAGGCATCTGTTAGCATGACGTAATGCGTTGGGCTAGTTCGTTCCTCTGACGCCCCCTTGCTCACCTTCGACCGCTTGCGCGTGTACCATGCGCCGAATGTTCTCGTGCATGGTCTTCTGACTCCACGCCTTGTTGACGACGAAGCGGATCTTTCGGCTCGTCCGGAGGCTCAGCCCCTCGACCACCAGCGTGACGCAAACCGTGTCCTCACTCGAAATGTCGATCGACAGGCGGCGGCGAACGCGGTCCACGAGCGGCGCGGAGATCACGCGGTACATGGCGTTCGAGAAGATGTTCGCGTTGAGGCCGGTCGCCTCCGCGGCGTCCCGCGTCGCACTGCCCTCGGCTTTCGCAATCTCGTCGTCCTCCATCGACGACCCCAGGCTCTGAGACCCCTCTTCTTCGCTCTCATCGAGAGCGTCTGCTACGGTCTCGTCGGACGCTCGGACATGGTCGTCTTGGGCGGCTTGGATGCCGTGGTTGGACGCGTCGTAGGCAAAGGACACGCCGCAGACGATGAGGGGCCCAAAGATGACGCCCTACAGCGGCAACGACAACACTACGTAGTTAGGCAACGATGGTGAGAAGTAGCGAACGCTCGATGACTGCGCGTACTGACCTCAAAGCCGAATACGTAGACGCCAAAGACCACGCTGAGCGCCGAGACGTACGAGTTGACGGCCACGATGCTCTTCTCGTATAGCATGTCGTCAATGACCGTGAAGGCCACGTACTGCGTGACAAAGAGCACGATCGCCTTGACGAGGGAGGTCGTGATGCCGATCGAGAGCACCCAGGGCACGCACACCAAGTACGGCGGGATGATGGGCACGATCGAGATGAAGAACGTCACCGTCGTCGCGAGGTACATGTAGTCGGCGTTCACGATCGTGAACGAGACCATGGTCACCATGGCGTGGATGCTCGACATCTTGAGCGGCAGGAAGAAGACGCCCTCGACCACCTTCCTCAGCGACCGGAGCACATCCGGGCGCTTGCTCACCTGGATCGGGAGCAGGTCCTCCACGAACCGCTCGATCGGGTCCCACTTGGTGCACAAGAGGTAGAACAGGGTCGAGATGAAGAACACGGCGCGGACGCCCAGGCTCACGAACGCGATCAGGAACGTGATGACGAAGAAAACGAGCTGCGCGACCGAGCCGAGCGCCAGGCTGCTCAGCTCCAGACCCCTGGACGTCCAGTCCGTGAGCTGCACCGACGTCAGGTTCACCGAGTCCACCTTGGCGTAGGCAAAGGTGACGGCCTGCACGAGCGTCATGTTCTCCGGTATCCGAAGCCGCGAGTAGATGGAGGTCGGCGCCGTGACGTTGCCCCCGTCCGCCTTGCTGTCGAGGTAGTACGTCTTGACGAGGCTCTTGAGCGGCGGCCACCAGACCGTGTCGTTGTAGTTGTCCTCGACGCCGCTGATGGCCTCCGAGATCATGGCGCGGCTGTTCTGCATCTGCTCGCTCCACAGCTGCCGCGTGCGCTCGTCGTTGATAAAGTTGTGTTGGACCCATTCCGAGATGCCGGACGCCGCGCGGCTGCCCTCCAGGTAGCTCTCAGTGCCCAGGTAGAGCACGACCATGGCCGCGGCGATGAAGAAGCCGAGCATGAGCAGCACCGAGACGAGCACCTCGTCCGAGATGAAGTACCGGTAGTAGAACACGCGCCGGTCCAGGATCTTGACGAGGCTCAGCGCCACGATCCAGAACGCGATGAGCGCGTGCAGGAAGGAGACCCACGTGAACATGCGCGTCCAGATGGACACGGCGCCGATGAGCAGGAACAGGAACGTGCCGTAGTTGAGGAACAGCTCCTTGGGCGTGCGCCGCGAGCCGTCGTGCGCGTGCGTGATGAAAATGTCGGCGCACTTGGAGAAGATCGAGTTGAGGAAGCCCTGTACAGACAGCAGTGGGCGCGCGCTTTGAGCCTTACTTGACCGTCGGCTGCGTCGAGCAACAACCGCAAAAGCAACGCAACAGCAGGGAAAAGGCGTACGTATCGGTCGACGTCGGGGTCGTCGCTGAGGAACTCGAGCACGGACACAATGTTGGTCTTGGCCTGCCGCAGCGCCTGGCTGACCAGGAACGCCCACACGATCAGGCGCAGGTAGTTCTCGAACAGGAGGAAGTTGAAGTAGCACAGCAGGATGATCAGCGCCGTCGAGATGTTGCCGATCAGCTGAGGAGGTACGCGCCGCGCCGCACAGAGCGTCAGGACCACAAACGGGGCGCCATTGGGAGGGTGAGGCGCGTACTGTACCTGGGCGAGGATCATCTCGACGAGTTCGGCCATGGCGGTCGCGGACGGCGCGTCTCGCGGCCGTCGCTTCTCTTCCTCTTCGGCGTCTTGGTGGCGGAGCCGTTCTTTCGGGGCGATTCCTGGTAAGTTGAGGTGGCGAATCCTGCGTGTTTATTCCTCATTCAAATATTATTTTATTCGATATATTGATTTGTAAAGTTTTATGACTATTGTTTATGCCAAAAAAGTATATTAGGTGCCCTAACAATACGTTTATGGAGTCCTGACTTGCGTATTGGGACGGTATTTCAACCAATGAGAAGGCTTCTGTGATGGGTGAGCGACCAATCATGGTGGTGCTGACGCAGCCATGTCATTGACAACGTACTAATTAGAGTGCACCACATCAAATGCTCTGACATGGCTCACGAACGTGCTCAAGCATCGCACCACCGGCATGACCTTGGCTAAGCGAGCAGACAGACTCCCCTTCCTTTACAAGCAGTAGAGGAGCGCCCACACGCCAGCATGCTGTTCTGGGATCTCGCCTTGGCCCTCGTCACCGCCCGAACAGCAGGCTCTGGATAGCTTCGTGCTCACGCTGCTCGTCGGTCTTGCCGGTGGAGACAGTCAAGTTCTCCAAGGACGGCGACGGCAAAGGCGCGCGCAGGGTATCTTGTGCGTTGAACACGTCGTGGCCGGACGCTGTGTCAGTTCCAGCACCGTCGCGGCTGACTCGCGTGGTTGGTCTACTGTCGAACGAGGACTTAGCGGTGGGCACAGTGAATCTCTTCTCACTGAGTTGGCGACCGCTGGTAGAAGGCCACGACGGCCGAGCATCGGACTGTTCGGACTCGCTGGAAACAGACGGAATGGCGCCCAACTTCTTGGGAGAAGACACGCCCGAGAGTATACGGTCGTAGAACGCACTCTCAGCGATGGTGGCCCCTCGACCGTCGACGCCAGCCGACTTGTCGAGGTCGAATATGCTGAGGGCGGGCGAGCGCTCATCGACAGAGACTGGCGTCCTACGACCGCTCTCCACCACATCCTGGTCAGTTGGACACACGTTGGACTTGGACAGCGATATGGACGCGGAGCGGTCACTGGGAGCCGGCATCACTCGGCAACTCGCCTCCATCCGGTTCATCTCCGCCATGTCACAGTCTGTCTGCACACACGCGTCGGTCTTAACCGCTTCATCAGGTGTCACCGGAGGCTGCTCGGTACCAATTGGTGCCGATACTGACCACACTGCCGGCTGCGGCGCGTCAAAGTCGGCTGCAGACGCCTGGCGCCGCTCCGACTGCTCGCGCTGGTCGGCTTGGCGCTGGAGCGCCTCCTGCTTGGCCTCGCGCGCAGCATCCAGCCGGAACTGCAGCCTCAGCTTCATTTTGTCCATCTCTGCGCACATGGCTCTCATCCGCTCGACATCGCGCGCCACCCGCGCTAGCTTTGCCACGTCTTCGTCCTCGTCGCCGTCTTCCTCCTCTTCGCTGTCTCCTTCCTCTTCCCCAGAGGCGCTGTCGTCACTGCCATCGCTATCCGAGCCGCTCTCGTAGCTGCCGTCGCTCTCATCCTCGCTGCTCCGCTCTTCCTCTTGCTCCGAGTCGTCCGATTCGCCACTATCTCGAGGTCGACGCCGCGCCATGCTCACCTTGTTAGCAGGTGTGTGGGTTGCAAAAGATCGGCGACGTTTCGCTCTCCGTCAATTCCCGTTAAAGTACGACATCGAGCAAAAACGAGGCGGTTGTCGCCACGCATCGGCTTGTGATTGGGCGAAAGAGACCAACGGTCGTCGCGTTGCAGCCAGCAGCCTACGCCAGCTGGTTGCTGACCATGACTGTCAGTAGCCAGTGCGAAGGGATGGCGGGAAATCGCTCATTGCGAAGAATCCTCTTGGTCAGTGAGCTACCGCCAGTGAACTGACGAGGGAGAGCAGGCAGTGAGGTGTATACTCAGAGCAAGTTTAGCAGCTGATCGTGGCATTGTGATGATTGATGCAGTGGTGGCTCACCGAGTCGATCCATTTCACGTCATGACGATTTACCGAATTTGACTGTACAATGCTGCACCAACAAACAAAGCGCCCACCAGCTTTTTCAGGTAGACTAGCGCCACCACAGGCTTGCCTTCATGAAGAGGACCGCCCAGCCGACATGCACCGTACGCATAGATATCGGTTTGTACGCTACGTTTGTGTAGGCTGCAACCATCTGGGTTTGGTCACTCGTATTCCAGCGTACTAAACCTTACCCTAACCTCTGGAACTGTTGTTCCCATAAAATGACTTGATTTCATTATGATCTCGTCCAACCTTGCTGTTTCGCCCCCCCTCCCACACACGTGGACGCACCAAGACACTGAGGTGGCGGCTCTCAGACCTTTAAAATACTATATTTTACACTTAATTATACTAACATAATCCAATTTCATGTTAAAATCACTATCGAAATAAATATTTTATACTCTTCTCATTTGTTTTGTGCGGATAGAAGTCAGCTTCTATCTCGCGTTTCATTGGGCGAAAAGCAGTAAAAGCGCGCGAAAGGGAGGGAGCGACGGGGTCGAGGCGGGGCGACGCCGGAGAGAGACAACCACGCGCTCCCTCTTGGCGATCAATCTCCAATTTCCTGCGCCGCCGACACCAGTCCGCCGCTGCCGCCACCGCCGCCCCGAGGTCGTTCGCCCTAGCGAGAGAGGAGCCTCCACAATGCGCGTGTCCGGTCTGTTCCGCATGGCGCTGGTCGCCGCCGCCGCGGTCGCGTCGCTGTCCGCTCCGTCGCAGGCCTCGCCGAGCCGCGCGCTCGCGCTGTCGGGCGCCGCCGCGGTCGCCAGCTCGCTGTCGGCGGGCGTCGACGCGCAGCGCAAGCTCTCGGTCGACTTTATGAGCCGCCGTCTGCACGACGGACAGGACGACGGCGACGAGACGTTTGAGGAGGACAGGATGGACGAGAATGAGGAAGAGGAGGCGGTGGAGGAGGCGCAGACGCCCGCGCCGAGCAAGAAGCACAAGAAGCACCACAAGCACGCGGAGTCGTCGGGCGCCCCCCCGGTTGCCACGGAAGCTGCGCCCGCGCCCGCGGCCACGGAGGCCGCGCCCGCTCCGGCGGCTACGGAAGCGCCCGCCAGCGAGGCTTCGTCGCCTGAGACGGCCGAGACGCCGGCTCCTTCGAAGAAGCACAAGAAGCACAAGAAGCACACGCCTGCGCCGGAAGCGGAGACGGAGGCGGAGGAAGAGGAGGCGGAGGCAACGGCCACGACGCCAGAGCCCACGACCAAGGTGAACGACAAGAAGATCTCTGGCGACAAGAACGAGGGCGTGATTGACGGGTCGTCGGAGGGCAGCGCCGAGATCGACAAGATCGACCTGCGCAACCAGGACGGCTGGGTGAGCGTGTACAATGACCCGCCGCTGCTCGTGATCAAGGCGTCGCTGTACGCGTTCATCTCGTACAACGACACGAACGTGTGCGACTCGTTCAACATGACGCTAAACGCGGTGGAGCAGAAGCCGGACGGCAACGGCACGTTCGAGTACCACGTGGTGACGTACATCAACTGCACGAAGGACGGTGTGGACCAGACGCAGGGCCGCTTCGTGCTCAACTTCCTGCCCGAGGGCAAGCGCCTGCTGCTGACGGAGTGCGGCCACCGCGAGGAGGGCGAGATCCTCAACTGGCTCAAGATCACGAACGAGGTGCCCGAGTGCATGACGCCTGGTCAGCGCAAGAAGTTCCTCGCGCAGCCCATGAAGCACATCCACGCCAGCAACGGCACGACCACGGAGACGGACGCGACCAAGACGGACTTTTTCTCGCGGCTCGAGGACTTGGACGGCAAGGAGGTGGCGATTGCCGGCTCGGCCACCGTCGCGCTGATCGCTATCATCGTCGTGCTCGTCGTGTTCGTCATGCGCAAGCGGAAGGCGCAGCGCGACCTGGAGCGCACGATCGCGGGCGCCAAGGCGGAGCACGCCGTCGAGGACGAGGAGAACGTGCAGACGGAGGTGACGGGCACCAAGGAGCGCAAGGGGCTCATGGACAGCGCCAAGGCTAAGCCGGACGAGGCGGACGTGGAGGAGGGCTCGTTCGTCAACTCGCCCGCCGTCCGGGTCTAGGTGTGCGCCTGTCGTCGTGAGAACAAGGAACTGTGCGTGCGTGCATGTCCGCCGCGAGCGCGAACGGTGGCGGTGGCGCTGCCTTCGCTGTCAGGATTTTAGATGACGGTGGCGGCCGCTTGGTCGGCTTGGTGGGCAGCGTAGTGTCTCTTTTGGCTTCGTTCTTCCAACCGAAATGTTGTATATTCTCTCTCGCGCGTGCGTTCTTGGCTTGCGGTCTTCTCTCGATGGCTTCTGGTCTGATAATGGCCCGGCAGGTGAGTGCTCATCGGTCTTGCCACGCTTTCTTCACGTGTCGCTGTAGAAGCGCACAGAGCCGTCGTACGAGGCAGTCGCGAGCTGCGGGTGCAGCGGGTTGAAGGCGACGCTCGTGACCACGTCCGTGTGGCCCGTGAGCTTGGTGACGCAACGGCCCGTGCGCATGTCGTACAGGTACGCGGCGCGGTCCTCCGACCCCGTGGCCACGTAGCGCATGCACGGGCTGAAGGCGACGCCGAGCGGGTGCACGCGGTTCACGTGCTCGCCGAAGCGCATGACGCAGTTGTCGGCGCGCACGTCCCAGAGATGCACCGTGCTGTTGGCGGCCGCGCTCGCGAGCAGGTCGTAGAAGTTGGACGGGTGGCTCGTGTAACACGACGCCCGCGGCAGCGCGAGGCTGTGCACGGGCCGCCGTGCGTGAGCGTCCGTGATAACGCGCGTGGTCTTGCCGACGCCGGCGTCCACGATGCGCAGCGACCTGTCCGAGCCGGCGGCGACCACGACTGGCGACAGAATGGACCCGTTGACGCACGCGATGCTCGTCACGCTCTGCATGTCGTCGAAGACCCACTGCGCCACCTTGCGCTTGTGGCTGCGATTCTCGAGCACGTCGATGTCGTTGCGCTGTTGCTTCCGACCTGCCGAGCGCGCCTTGTTGTTGGTTGCGGACGCGCGCGCGAACTGCTCGTCGAGCTCGAATTGGTGCAGACGCACCACATTCCCACACGCAGACACGACAAAGCGGTCCATGTAGAAGAAGAGCGCGTCCACAATGACCTGGGCGACGGACGCCTTCTTGGCGCTGCTAAGTACCGGCACAGAATTCGTCACGCCCATGCTCGTTGCCGCCATTGCTGCTGCCGTCACCGCTACGCTCGAAACCGGCGCCGCGCCGTCGAATGTGAGCGACGGCGTGTCGCTGTCGACGAGCCAAAGCCGCGTGGTCTTGTCGCTTGACGTGGTCGTGAGCATGCGGTTGCTATAGCTCCAGTGGATGGAGCGCACCGCTTGGTCGTGGCCAGCGAACACGTTGCCTTCGCCACGGAATCGGCTGAATGGGAGCTTGCAGACCTGTGCAACCTTGTCAGTACCACTTGTTGCCAGCCACTTGGCATCGTGCGAGAACTCGAGCGATAGAATCGCTCCTTGATGCAGCGTCCGGGGTGGCAGAGCGTTCTTCTCTTGAAAGCGGCTCAGCAGCCCACACGACGTCGGGTACTCTTTTAGGTATGTGTCGATTGCTGCGCGCGGAGGTGATATCGAAGAAGGAGCGCCGCTGCCTTTCCTTGCTTTGTCTTTGGCTGACGGAGCTCTGCGCTTGCCCACAAATGTAACCGGAGACACCACAGCTCCATAGCCTGACGACTTGATCCGCGTACGAAACGTGATGGGCTTGTCAAGCGCGCTCTTCTTTGGCGGTGTCGTCGTGCTGATGGGCGACATCATCGGGAGGTTGAGAACGCTGTCCTTCGGTGGCGGCATGGCAGGGATTACGGACGTCCGGCTGTTGTTGGTGTTTGGCATGGCGCTACAGTCACCGACACCCTCCTCTCCTCTAGATTGGATTGCTTCGAAAGTTTGATTGCTGACGAGCTCACGGGCTGCGAGCGTTCGGGCTTGGATAGTCGTGAAGCACGGCTGAAACGCGCTCAGGATTCCGCAAAGTATTTCACTGCTGCTGCGAGTCGACTGACTTGTCTGGCTTGACGGCCGATGGAAGCAAAAGTCCTTGGCAACACACACTGGGTCGAGCGGCCGCCCGTTTTCAAAGGCGCCAGGCGAGGCTTGGAAATCATGAAGTGTCGATATCTCGAACGAGTACGCGTTGATGGCAAGCGCACAACTCGGGAGTCCAGCGATCAAAAACTGTGCGTAGTCGACAATATCTTGCTCCCCGTGCGCGTTGAACTCACGGCGAGCCACATGCGATGGTCCGGCTGTCACGAAGCGTTTGTTGACAACGTCAACGTCCACGCACAGATATCGAAGCGCCAGAACCGGAGAGTCGACCTCGACTTGGTCAGGCGAAGGGGTAGCTGCATCCATGGATATTCTCATCGCACCAAGCCTGTTGGAGATGACTGTGGGCTCATCGGTCTTGGGTGCCGCTCGAGCCCACGCTGGCAACGAGCTGTCTTCGGTTTCTGTTTGAATATCGTTTTCCTGCGCGGAGCAACCATTCAATGACTGTGTGAGTTCACAACAAGTCGCGGAGGTCAGCTGCCAAAGCAATGACAGAGTGTTCACCTGCGTCTGGCTGATCGACTTGCGGAGGTAAGCCGCCGCATCGAGCGCCACAAGTTGCCGAGCGAACCTGCCTTCGTCTTCGAGCGTGAAGATCTTGATGCTTCCATCGGCGAATCCAAATGCCGCATCTCCGGTCACAGGGTTGATCGTCATTGACAGGATGGCGAACGCGGAGAGTACTGCCGACTGAAACCGAAGCGCTTTTGCACCCAAATCCCAAATCTGCGTACATAACGACCGTGAGCCCACTGAGTTCATGGATGCGAACGTGTACGCTCTGTTAGTGCAATTTGGAGCTGTAGACCAACCTTGAATGTCCGGTCCTCTGACGCAGTGAGCAAAATGTGATGGTGGATCGTGTGGAACTCGCACTTTGTAACCTGCAACAGCACGTCTGAGCGGTCAGCAATATGCGCACTTCACTACGCATCTTTTGCATTTTGTACGCAGAGGGGGGGGGCGATCGTGCGCTTACCCGCGCTATATGGCCTTCCAACGTGGCGAATACGTTGTGGATCGCCACTTGCTGCACGGAAACAGACGCGCCGACCGCGATGGCGATCATGGCGCCTGTCGCATCGAAAGCGAGGCAGCTAGGCTCTGCCGCCGGGTTCTCTATCAGCGTGAACTGAGCTACTCGACCGGTCGCGTCGATGTTCCATGCCAGCACACTGTTCTCTCACAGGAGTCTACCCATCAACACGGTCTAGCACCTCAGAGGCCATCATCATCAGTTCGCGTACCCGTCTCTGGAAGCGGACACGATCGTGACACCAGCCGATGGACACGAGGGATTGAAGAAAGCGCGGACGCTCGTGACGCGGTCCGTGTGTCCGTGCAGTTCAATGTCGTTCTCGTCCTCAGGCACCTGCGGCTCGGCGTTGGAGCCAGACGCGGCCCACCAGCTTCCCTCCGACCGGCGCACGCGCAGCACTGCACAATCCGGATACTGCAGCGCTAGCACCGAGCACACAGCGCACGAGTCGGCGGCCGTCACAGCCGCTTTAGGTCGCCACTGCCACGCGCCCGTCACCTCCATCGCGCTAGCCTCGTTGTGGCAACAACGTCCTTTCTGGATTTCGGGTTGCCCTTTGCTCTTTCCTTCAAACAAGGAAACTTGCTGTGATTGGCGCGATATTATCCAAAACCGGGTGATGATTCGCTATAATTGTGGGTATTTTAACAAATCAATTCTCAGGAGGAGGCATCGTGACTCACGATTCGTGACCTGCTGGCAGCCTGCTGCAGGAACTCATACTGAGATCAAGTGCCAACCTCAAGTGCACCGCTGGTCGACGTCGGCGAGATGGCGGAAGGCGTCGCCAGCGCGGACGCTGCTACCGACGATGGCACAAGCCAGATGTCAGACGATTGGTGCGTTGTGTGCACGTCTAAACCGCTACTGGCACAGCATGTTAGGCCTGACGCTCATGGCCGCACTTTCGGCGCCGCAACGGGTTCAGCGACGCCGGCGTCGGGCCACGCGAGGAGATGCTGGTCACGAGCCGGCGGACCGGTGAACGATCCATCGAGACGGCGCTCGCGGAGATCCAGATCATCCCGCACAACGTCTACGTGCAGCGCAAGGAGCGGTCGTACACTGAGGTGCGCCACTGAGCCCATAGCATGGGCTACTCCATTCGCGCGAGCCCTCACTGGACCGGTGTGTTGAGAGGCTCGTTGCCCGACTGACCCACCAACCGGCGTTGCTGTTGCGTGGCAACTACATACAGGAGGAGATACCAGTGTGCTCGTGCATCCCACCCGACGACGACAGAATGGGTTGCCTCGACGGCTGTGTGAACCGTGCAGTACGTGAGGCATGTCAACTGATTGTCTGTACGCTTCGCTCGATAACCAACAGCCTCGGCGCGTTGTGGATGCTTCAGGCTCTGATCGAGTGCATCCCGGGATACTGTCCGTGTGGCGACAAGTGCGCTAACCAGCGGATCCAGCGCGGACAAGTACCCGCGAACCAGTTGGTGGACTGCGGGCGGAAAGGCCTTGGCATGATGCTGCTCGAAGACATCGCGGCCGGAACGTTCGTAGGCGAGTACAAGGGCGAGATCGTCACGGAGCAAGAGTACCATATGCGTCGACTGGTGCGTCGGCGTTATGCATATCGCTGTCGTAGTCCTAGTGGTCCCCAGCTGTTACTCATCAGGACACGCGATGCATTGCAGTTATACCACAACGAGAAGCACCGCTACATGATGGTGCTGAGCGGCGGCGAGGTGATTGACGCCACCAGGATGGGCGGGCGGGCGCGGTTCATCAACCACAGCTGCGCCCCGAACTGCGGCGTCGAAAAGTGGGACGTCAATGGCGAGGAGCGGTGCGCCATCTTCGCGCTGCGCGACATTAGTGCCGGCGAAGAGCTCACCTTCGACTACAAGTTCCAGTCGTTCAGCAAGCTGGTGCGTCGTTCGCGGCTGCGCAGGTATGCGCCGAGAGTGCCTGACGAACTCATATTGGGTTCCCACCTTAGGAAATCACCGAGTGTCTTTGCGGAGCGACCAACTGCCGCGGAGTGATCGGCACCAACAACCGAGTGACAAAACCCATGTTGAAGATGGGTAATGGCGCTTTGGTGCCAGCTCAGCCGGGCTCACCCAAGATCTACGATCCGATCACCGGCGGCAAGTACGCTCGAGGCAGGAAGGTCAGCGACGCATTGTGTGCTCCATCCATCGTCTAGCGGCTCACTTAGTTCATGCGTTCTGATGCAACTCGGGATGATGGCGCGTCCAGGCCGCCGACAACTTGATGGACCGCATGGCCCGTCAGCGGCTCCTGAGTCGTCCCGAGCTGCTCTTCTTGCGCAAGTCTCGCGTGCTACTTCGACGCAACCTGGAGCGGAACATGGAGCGGGACTTTCCTTTCCTGCACCTGCAGCAGCACTTCGTGCAGGAACCCCATGGACAGCTTGCGCACGTGCCGCCGGTGCTGCGGCTACAAGATCTGCCAGGGTATCCGTCGAGGCCGGCCGCCCTGTCGGTCGAGGCGCGGCGCAAGAAGCTGGACGACCTGCTCCAGCTCTTGCAGCTTAGACTACCGCCGCCCAGTCCGAGTATTTAAGCCCAGCACGAGAGTGGTCGACGCCACTTGCTGCCATTCCATGCCATTCCATTCCAAGGATGAGGCGAGGTCGGAAATCAAGTTGGTATTCCTTGTTGGCAAATGAAAAACCTTGGAAACCAATGCCAGAGCTGATCTGGCTGCCCAACGAGCCTCCCCGACGCTTCTCAACGCCAGGGCACTCGTGGACACTAGTCTCTTGTGAATGCGCGCGGGCGGGGCCGGCCGTGGATCGCGCACTCGAGCAGCATGAGGATCAAGTTGCACTTCGATTGTCCAGCATTAGTATCGGATACAGCATGGAACTTTTTGGAAAACTCACAAAAACACAAAAAAAACAAAAAAAAATCGCAAGAAAAACGATTTACACTCGAACGAAATTGTGGGTGGTTTGGATAAAAAAGACGGAAAAGAGGGAGAGAGCCTCACAAATCATGCTTGTAGCCAATCACCATTCGCTATCCCGTAACATCTGACAACTACTGACCAAAATTCTTGCTATAAACTATTTTTTGGCGAATAGAAGAGCATATTATAGACGGAGAGGGCGGGACGGGTTAGGGCGAATGGGAGGAAAGGAAGGGGGGAGTCGACAGCCAAACACGAGTTTATCACTGCCGCCGCCGTCGGAAGCGCTCGCCGAGCTCGCCGCCCGCGCCTCCATCTCTGGACGAGCACTGCGTCTCACGCGACCGAAAGCAGCCCACGCGACGCGCCTCGGTCTGCTCTACGCGCCGGTGTCTTTGTCGCCCCCGAAAACCGTTGTAAAGCCTGAAAAAGTGCTCGTAAACGCGGTCGAGCATGGACGAGTCGGCGCTGGCCAAGAAGAGCAGCGGTGGGGCCGTCCTGCACGTGCGCAGCGGCATCAAGTGCGGCGACAATGGCTCCTGCCAGTTCCAGCCCTCGGCCGCCGAGGCGCGCGAGTTCCGCAAGGTACGAGCCGCCGTCGTTCTGTCATGTTGGGTCCACACAGGACGGAGCCTTTTGCCTCCCAGGAAGCTGACGTCTCGCGTCTCGAGCAGCGCTGGCTGCTGCTGACGGAGCACGAGCGCACGGCCTCGCTCCGAGGGGACACGTCGCAGTTCCTGCAGACGGTGAACGACCTGCTGCCGTGCCTGGGCTGCCGCAACAGCACGGAGGCGCTCTTCTACAAGCTCTCGGACGGCGCGCTGGCGGCTTCTCCCAGCCACCACAGCGCGCACCACCGCCAGACAAGCGCGCTCACGCCGCTGCCGCCGGTCGTGAGTCGCTCAGGCATCGTGTTTGACCCGCACGACCGCCACTTCAGCCTCAACGAAGCGTACTTGTCCAGCTCGGACGCGTGCCTCTCGCTCTTCCTGCACCAGGAGCGGTGGGCCAACACGTCGCTGGCCAAGTCGCTGGCCGCCACCGCCAAGACGAGCGCCAAGGGAGCCGTCAGCAGCACGCGCACGCGGTGTCTGCTGCACTCGCAGCGCGCGCGCGGGCGGCCGCGGCCCGCCGCCTTTGAGGCGCTCTGGCGGAAGCTCCCGGAAGAGCACCAGCGGCACCTGGCGCACATTGACTCGGACCAGTTCCTGACAGACCTCGAGGCGTACCTGCGCCGCCACCGTTTCTGCTGCCGGTGCAAGGAAAAGGTTCTCGAGGCGTACGACCTGCTGCTCGGCTCGAGCTGCAGCGAGGACGACTGCGAGGACTGCGGCTTCGACTGCCTCGACAAGGCCCACGACGCATCGCCGCTGCACCCGGGCGACTACGGCGACGACCTGCACTTCACGTCGTACCTGTTCGACGAGCTCTCGTACTCGCGCGCCACGAGCCAGATCGTCGTGCCGTGCAACCTCGAGTTCCTCTCGCAGCTCATGACGCGCGCCGACCAGGAGGTCGTCGGCGACTGGGGCGACCGGCACGCGCGCACCATCTCGGAGGCGCAGGACGAGGTGCTCATCTGCCTCGGCATGGTCATCTGGGACAAGCTACAGGCGCTGTGGACCAAGTCGCGCGCCGAGCAGCGCGCCGAGGAGCTGCTCGTGCACTGCGCCGTGTCGACGCTGCGCCGCAACTTTGACGTGGCCGTCGAGGCGCTGCACGGCAAGGAGATGATGGAGCAGCTGCTGGCCGAGGAGGATGACGAGTCGCGGCGCCTGGCCAAGAAGAAGGAGAAGCGCAAGGAGAAGAAGAAGAAGCGCAAGACGGCCACCAAGCTCAAGCAGCAGTGCGAGCGGTCCGAGTCGGAGAAGAGCTTCGACGCGTCGTCGAGTGGCAAGAAGGGGGCCAAGAAGAAGACCAAGGCGCGCCCCGGGTCGAATGGCAAGCTCACGGCCAGCGGCGCGACGACGCCGACCAAGTCGCGCGCGTCGTCCCACGAGCCGTCCGTCATGTCGCCATCTCCCACCAACTCGATTAGTAGCCAGGGCGACGAGGATGAGGACGAGGACGAGGACGATGACGTCGAGAACGACCAGGACATGGACAACCAGCCCGAGTCGTCGGGAGCTCGGCACCACCGGAACGCGGATGGCTTCGCCAAGCACCACTGCGCGTCGACGTGCGACGAGCCGTGCTTGTTCAGCTCGCTGTCGTTCGACGAGCGCATGGAGTGGCGGCTGCTCTCGTCCATGGGCTGGGACCCGTCGAGCCAATACAACTCGGCCAACCCGGAGCTGGACGTGGACACGGACGACGAGCACCACGGCATCCCCGAGGACGAGATCCGCTTCTGGAAGCAGAACCACTCGACCATGGTGCGGCGACGGCTGGCGCAGCGCCAGAAGCTCCAGCAGCGCTTCGACGAGTTTGTGCTGCGGACGAACGCCTCCTGAGCCGGCACACCTTGCGTGCTGGGGACGAGGGGGTGGGTGGTGGTGGGCGTCTCACGACAGCTCCGATGCCGGGTTGTATGGTTTGGAGGGCGGCGAGACCTTAATAGCACGCGGTTGAGCATTTTGTCCGAAAAGAGTGGCGATTGCGCTTTCCAAAGGTGAAACTCGATATTTACACGCAGCTCTCGACAGCAAGCAGCGCACGAGCGGAGGGGTGGATAGGAACAACAAGGCATGTAGGAACTACCGGTACGTACGGACAGGAGTATAGGCGTCGAAGCGTGGAGATAGATGGTCACGGCCAGACCCGTGCGAGCTCCTCCTCCAAGGACGCGATGGCGTATTCCACCGTCTCCTTGTGTGTGGCGCACGCCATGAGCGCGTTCGCCACCTGATGCCGGTTCTTCCCGATCAGATTCGTGTACGTGCTCGACATCCGTTCGTAACTGCGCGCGCGCGCACACACACACACACATTAAGCAAGTCAGAGCCTGGCCAACAACACCAATATGACCGACCACGTCGCCACGTACGCCTTCTCGTCGTCCTCGAGCTGCTGCAGCGCCTGCGCCTGCTGCACGGCCGTCTCCTTGTCGTCGCGTATCGCCTGGATCTCCATCTCGACCTCCTCCGTCTCGTCGGCCTTCTTCTTGATGGCGGCGTCGACGGCGTCGCGATTCCTTCGGAAGTTCTTCTCGATCTTCTGCGACAGCGCCGCCGCCTGCTTGTCGCTCAAGGTCTCGGCGCTGAGCTTCTCGCGGCAGCGCTGCACTTGGTCTTGCAGCACGAGAGCGTCGTCCAGCGCTTTCCGCTCCCGGTCAGCGCGGTTCCGCTTGAACTTGAGCAGCGCCTGGCGGACGGCCGTCTTCACGTGGGTCGTCAGCTCGCTCGCGGCTTGCACGCCGCCCGAGTGCGCGTCGATCTCCATCTCGTAGTCAAACCCGTACGCGTGCTTGGCGGACACAGGCATCAGCCGCATCTGGGTCGCCGTGTCCGTGTACTGCTGCACGAGGCTCTCCACCTGTGCTCATACGCAAGCCATAGAGTGAGCCGCCTCGATCAACAACCCTCAGCACTCGTACAGATAGGTGTCCCAAGGCATCGTAGCAACGTACGTTGTCCATCTGCTCGGCAATGTGCCTCTCCTCAGCCCAGATGCTGTTCTGCGCCGCTCTTTGCCGCTCGGTAATCAGCGTGATCTGCTCGCTCAGCCGCGTGCGCTCCTTGGTCATCTGGTCCACGTCGGCCGCCTTGATCTCCTGCTGGTCGATGCGCTTCTCCAGCTCCGCGATCGTCGCCTTCCGCTCGTCCAGCATGCTCTCTGCACGGCAGCCACCAAGGTCAGACAGAGCGTTGAATTCCCAACGGCCACGACATTACAGGACAAGCGCTCGCATACGGAGTTGGTCGAGCGTGGCGGTGCGCTTGTCGATCTTGTCCTTCAGCGTCGCGGTGGCCTTGTTGATGCCCGTCACGTATCCATGGAACTTCTTGAGGTCGTCTTCGCAGTCGACCTTCCGCTGTCGAAGTTGAGGCAGCGACGCCTGCGACCACACCGCACTCCACCACATGAGAACGCCAGCCTCCTCACCAAGCGTTAGACGCACAGGCCGCGTGATCCAGTGTACTCCACCTTGGTCTCTTTGGCTCTCAGGATCTGCTGCTTGAGCTCCTGTTGCCGCCGCTCCATCTCCATCGTCTGCTCGGCGATCAACCGGTTGTGCTCCTCTACGTACGCCAACAGCACCCGTCGTCAGAGAGGCTTGCTGCATGCAGTCCATGTAGCTCTAGGAGGGAGGGTTCACGCACGCACCGTGCTTGGCGGCTTCCTCCTTCTCAAGCTGGTTGTACTGGTCGTCATCGCCGGCGAGGAACACTTGGTAGGCATTGCCGAGGTAGTCGAAAAACGCCTTGTCAGTGTTCTCTTCCTCCTCCTCCGCCGAGTACCCTGGCTGCTGGACCAGGTCGTCGTACTGCCGCGGCATACAACCGACGCGTCAGTCAGCACTCGCCACGGCGCCGCATACTATGTAGAGCATCCGCCCATCGTACACTGAGGAGCTCGACGAGCCAGAGGATGGACCCGAGCAGGTGCGGCCACGTGTGCGGCGTGCCGACCGCGCTGAGCGCCGACTTGGAGAGCGGGAAGGGGTAGCGCAGGCTGCGCAGCTGCTCGCCAACCTCGGGCTCGAAGCGCTGGCTGAGCTCCAGGCCCGGGTCGATCAGGCGCAGCAGGAACTGGTACATGTTGTACACGTCCTTGCGCGAGGGCGCGCGCAGCACCCTCTGCGACACGGGCTGGTCGAACCCGCGCTCGAGCAGGAACTCGAGCAGCGTCTTGATGGCCTCGGCCACCGACGCCTTGTCGGACAGCTGCCGCGGGTCCTTCATCTGCGCGCGCGGGCCGCCGCGCGACGACATGGACGACCGCGCGCCGTACGTGCTGCTGCGCCGCCCGCCGCTGCCCACCGACTGCCGAGACACCGAGTTGCGGGGCGGCGGCGGCGCGCGGGCGGCGGTCGACACGCGGCGGGAGATGGCGCCGCCCAGCGGGCCGATGGACCGCCGGCCGGGCGGCTTGGACTGCAGCGACATGCGCGCGGACGCCGCGTCGGCTGCCGCCGCCTGCCGCGCGTTGAGCTGCGAGGAAGAGATGGGTCCGAGCGTCGTGCGCCGCATCGTCAAGGACGGAAGGGGGCGCTGGGCAGCCTTTGCGTGTGGTTCGCCGCTGGTCTTTTCTTCTAGGGAGCGAGCAGATTTGAAAATTGAAAAACATGCTTGCCGTTTGAATAGACTATGATGTGGACCACGTGCTTGTCGAAAATGAAAGAGACGATAGCGACCAAAAATGCACAATTTCAACTTATAACGTGTACCGAGGCACTGATTTGAGTTACTCCTGAGAGAGGGATATCTAGGATACTGAATTTAGACAGCTCTTCATCCGTCCTTCTCTAGAAATGTATGATATTGAGTATGAAGCTGATATATTTCACATAACAACGGTAATGTACGTACGAGTCATACGAAATTCAATATTAAAGATCGTTCGCGTATGTTTACAAAAACGGAAGGTATTTCTGATGGATTTTGATGGATTCTGTCCGATTTCTGTCATATACACGATGATTTTCGTCATAATTCATACAAATCCAAGATTGCGTCTTTTACACCAGATCATAAAAAATTTCTATGATCTGGTGTAAACGTTTTGTGACCTATCACCGTTTCGTACCGTACAATATCTTTCATATTTTACTTCGCAATAGTAATGGTTTGTGTTCGTATTCTCTTATCCATAATATTTG
>JAADXZ010000229.1:0-31154 GCA_023338055.1 Phytopythium mirpurense | reverse complement strand
TGCGACGACAGCTCCTGAGACGACAGCTCCTGCAACGACAGCTCCTGAGACGACGGCTCCTGCGATGACGATTCCTATCGCAACCACTGCCGCTCCCGAGACCACTGCCCCGGCCGTCACAACTGCCACGCCTGAGGCGATTAGCGTGGCCCCGACGCCGATGCCCGCTGCGACGACCACTGCCCCTGAAATGACCTCGCCCGTGGCCACTTCGGCTCCGGCCCCTACGACCGCGGCTCCGTCGGCGACCGAGGCCCACAGCAAATTCTGCCACAAGTAGGCTTGCCGAAGAGCCTGGCTGTGCTTTTAGGGGAGGAGCGAGGCAGGATTCAGGCCATCGAGGCACGAGAGAGGTATGCAAACATCGTAATGTCCGTCAGTGCGTCCAAATCTGATGTCGAGCGAGCGTCATCGTCTAATTCGTTAATACTCTGATTAGTATTGTCAAATCATATTGCTGGTACTTCGTACCTAGTAGGTATTAATACTACCTACCGCTCGCGACAGCCACCCAGCACAACACCAACGCCAAAAAGCAATGGCCACGCTCGTGGGCTCCAAGCGCCGCGCGGCGGACGCTCCGGCGACAGGTACGCGCTCGCTCGCGCGCGGTTCTCGCTCGCAGATCTGACACGGCGACGATCCTACGTGTCGACAGCGTCGGAGGAGCGGCCGCTGACCAAGAAGCAGCTGCGGAAGCTGCGCAAGCAGGTGCGTCTCCATCCACGCGCAGTAAAAGCAGCCAGCCCTGCATCGAGGCGGCCTGACGCTAACCTCCCGCCACGCGACCGTCGCGCAGACCCCGGCGGAGAAGCTTCAGATTCAGTACAGGCTCAAGATCGTCTCCTGTGTCAAGGAGGGCGACGCGGCGGCCGCGCTCGAGGCGTATGCGCAGATGAAGGCGGAGGTGGCGGTGCCGGCGTACGTCTACCCGATGGTGCTCAACGTTTGTTGCAACCACGAACAGTCAGCAATGTTCCAGCAAGGCGCCTTCGAGGTCTTCCATGACATGAAGCGCGCCGCGACGGCGACCAACTCGACGAAAGGCTCGCGCGGAGGCGCCAGCGTCGACGAGACAGTGTACAGCGCGCTGGTCAAGCTGTGCAGCAGAGCCAAGGACTTGGCGGCCGCCGAGGAGCTCCTCGCCGAGATGGAAGTGACTGGTACGGCGCCCAAGCTGCGAACGTTCGCGCCCCTGCTGGAGGCGTACAGCGCCGCCGGCGACCTCTCCAAGTGCGAGGCAGTGATGGCCAAGATGTCGGGGTACTCGATCCCGGCCACCGAGGCGGAACACGTGTCGATGCTTAGCGTGTGCGAGAAGAGCGCCGACGCCGGCAAGTTCTACGCCTATCTGGACCAGTTCATCGAGGACATTCCGCAGCCGGGAGGGGCGGCGTGGGCCGTACTTCAGCGGTGGTTCAACAGGTGCGCCTCACACTTCCACCTGTGCGTATACCTGTGCGTTGACGACTGACTGGTGCGGCCCGTCATGGCGGTGCCAGTGAGGCAGCCAAGGTCGACGGACGCGGGTGGATGATCGAGGAGGAGACGGTGGACGCGAACGGGGTCTGCTCACCGTCAGGCGACCGCTTGGCGTCCATGGAACTCAGCGAGGCAGCGACCACGGAGCTGCTCGACAAGGTGCGGTCCTGTATAAATTGTCTGTCTTGGGTTGCCCCCGGCGCCGCGGTGCTGACTCGCGCCCCACTCTGCCACGCAGATCGAGACGCTGGTGCGGACCGATGACAGGCGCATCAGGCAATGGGACGAGTTCAAGGCGTGGCTGGACGCGTCGGGGCCGTTCGGCGTGGTCATCGACGCCGCCAACGTCGGCTACTTCAACCAGAACTTTGACGGGTACGGAGCCCGACACGTACCGGTGGCAGGGGAGCTGCCCCCACGAGCATGATCCATGTATGTCTCCACGCTCGACTGACCCCTGAATTGGCTCGTGATCCGGTTGCGCAGCGGCGGCTTCAGCTACGAGCAGATTGAGGCGATGGTCGAGCACTACCAGATGCAGGGCAAGAAGGTCCTGGTGGTGCTGCACAAACGGCGCACACTGGACGAACAGGTGCCGCCGGAGTACCGCAAAACAGTGGCCGCGTGGGCGGCTGCGGGCGTCATGTACAACTGCCAGCCGGGCAACAACGACGACTGGTACTGGCTGTACGCGGCTGCCAAGCTGGGCGGACGCACGCTGCTCGTGTCCAACGACGAGATGCGCGACCACCACTTCCAGATGATCCACAACCGATCCTTCGCGCGCTGGAAGGAGCGCCACCAGGTGCACTACTCGGCCTGGGGCCGCCGCGTGCAGGTGCGCGAGCCGGCGCCCTACTCGTCGCGGCCGCAGCGCGTCGGCCAGGCCTGGCACTTCCCCGTGCTGCTGTCCAGCGCCCCAGCGGATGAGGTAGAGGCCGAGGACCCGCCGGCGAAGGGCGCCACGAAGGAGGACACCACGGAGGAGGACGCGCCGAAGAGGGAGGTGCTGCCGCTGCCGCCGTCGTCGGCTTGTTCGCCCCAGTGGTTCCGTGTAGAACTCGCGCCCGCATCTGATGTCTCCCATGCGTAGCGCGGATACAGAGTCGATCAAGATTGGTGCATTACCTCCAGTGCATACTGATTTAATCTGAACTGCCTCTATTGGGGGAAGGGGAACGAGAGCGGATTTTTGGGAGAGGCGGGCCATGCCCCAGGATACCGCGACTGTGGCAGTGCACACAGTGCTGTATTTGATTTGATTATGTTTGATGGTATATCTAAGGATATATTTAGCATAGTGAGGCCCATATAAAATATGTGTCGCACATTTGTGTAGCCTTTATAATCATATATCCTATTAAACCCACATATTCTTCGTCAATGCGGGAAGGGCTTTCACTTTCTCGTGGCCACTTCCCTCGCCCAAAACCCAAACAAGCGGCGCCGCGGCGGTCGCGCATCTGGCTGGCACTTCCCTGCGAGTCCCCTCCCTCCCTCCGTCCCTCCCCGGCCTTCGCCCCGCGCTCTCTCGCCTCGTTCCCCCGCCCCCTCCCCGCCCAGACGCACGCGACCATGGGCAACTCGTGCACCCGCGAGGTGCGCGTGCCAAAGTACGGCCTTTAAATAGCGGCAAGCGCCCACTAACGCGACGGCGCTGTCTGTCTGTGTGCTTGCGTATGCATGCGTGACGCAGGACCAGGTCGTGCTGAGCGAGTCGCACGCGCACGGCCAGCGCCACCCGGCGCACGGCGATCGCGGCCGCTGGTCGGCGCCGGACGCGGTCGAGAGCGTGGACCTGGACACGCTGCTGGAGGCGCCCTCGCCGCCGCCCTCAGCGCGCGAGCGCCGCCAGCGCAGCAGGTGCGTGCCCTTCTCTCCAGCGGCACTCACCCCGCCCCTACCATAGCTGACGCCTCCTCTCTTGCGAGCAGGGACAAATCGAGGCACTTGCGAAAGCAGTCGAGCGCAGAGGGCGGTCCCGGCGCCGGCGGGCGGCCCCCGAGGTGCGTTGGCCACGATAGTGCGCGAGGGTAGGGCGCTAGCTGACGGCGCAGTTGCTGTTGGTGCGCAGGCCGCCGAACCACCGGCGGGGCCGAGCGGGCAGCTCGAAGCGCGCGCGCGCACAGACGGAGCGGAGGAAGGCGCCGGCCATGCTGGAGGAGGAGGCGCCCGTGTACCACTCGTACGAGGACCCGGGGTACCTGGGCGGCGACATCGAGCTGACGCACTTCGACAGCGACTGCATCCTGGGCAGCCCGCCCGACTCGCCCACCGTCATCCACGCGCGCTGGGGCGAGCCGGTGGACGACCCGGACGAGGAGTCGGTCTGCACCGAGTACACGCCCAACCCGTTCAAGCTGGGCTTCTGTATCAACTGCCAGAAGCAGCACGACGTGACGGACAGCGGCGACGTGGTCGGCAAGAAGGCGTACAAGAAGATTGCGCGTCCCGCTGTGGCCAAGTCGGCTGCCAGCGCGCTCGACAACCCCGCGGCGCTCGCCAACGCCGGCGGCGGGCCGGACGTGTCGCCATCGCACCCGCCGGGCGGCCGCGAGTCGGACGTGGACCTGGCCGGACTGCTCCAGCAGCGGCGCGACGTGCTGCTCAAGCTCACCAAGCTCGAGCAGGAGCAGGCCAGGATAAAGAAGGGCACGGCGGCCAACCACGCGCCTGTCTCGGCCAAGCGGACCACGCTCGGTACGTGACGTAGGAGGGTGTCGGCCTGCTTGCGCTTGCATCTCGGGCGTCTGGATCCGACGACTAACGATCGTCTGCTGCGCCTCGCGCCCTCAGACCCGACGTCGTCGCGCCACACGATGGTGCTGCCGGACTCTGGCAACACGTCGCTGGGCCACCTGCGCCGCGTGGGCTCCCGCCCGCCGGCCTCGGGCCCGATCGTGCACCGCGGGACGTCGGTCGTGCTGTCGCCACGCCCGACGTCCATGCGCGGCATCTCCAAGAGCGTCAGCTGGGGCTCGCGCCTGCTCGACGCGGACGAGGAGCCCGCGCAGAACGACTGGCTCTAATGCCCCCCTCCCCCCCCGCTTGTTGTGGGCCGCCCGCCTAACCGACCGGCGGCGGCCCAAGTCCGGCCCCACGCCGACGTGTAGCACTAGTTTCCGCTCGTCCGGATCTGGCCGGCGCCTTGTATTCCCCCGCGGCGCGCCTCCTCCCCGCTTTATAAGCCGGCTCGGCGAGCGCAGCCGGGCCGGACGCGCAGCCCGCCGAGACGCGAGGAGGCTTTCGACCGAAGAGAGAGAAAGGAGGCGCGCCCGCCTGCCTCGGCGCCGTAAATATTGTAATATGAAGTCGCTTGCTTGCCGCCAACCGACCGACCGACCGACCGACCGACCAGTCGCCACGCCCTTGGCGCCGCAGCGCCCCTCGACGCTTGGCACCCAGCTCTGCCCGCCTCCTATAGTCTAAACCCGATTGGCGGCATGGCGGCGAGGCGCTACCACGCCCTGCGCGACGCCCGCGAGGGGCCTCGCGCGGAGCTGACGGAGGCCGAGGAGGAGCTGCTGGCGCTGCTCAAGGCGCGCGGCGTGCGCGGCATCTGCGCGGCCGTGTCCAAGGAGATCCACTACGTCTGGGCCGTGGCCTCGGGCTTCCGCACGCTGCGCGACGCCGGCCACTTCTACTTCGCGTGCGGCGCGCGCGCCCTCGGCTACAACCCCGCGCGCGACTTCTTCGCGGCCCACGGGCTGCAGCTCGCGCTCTTTGCGCTGCGCCGCTTCGTGCACAACGAGCACGTGCTCGTGCCCGCGCTCGACTGCGTCGCCGTCTTCTGCCGCCTCGACGGTGCGTCCGCCCTCGCGTCCCTCTTTCCTTGCCAACTGCTTGCCCCCCTCCCCGTCCAACGAACGCGCCCCGACGCCAGTGGACGGCGCGCTCGAGTTCCTCGCGGTCGCCGACGCCGCCGAGATCGTGCTCCGGTGCGTGCGCTTCCACGACAACAAGCACGACGTCATCAGCGCCGCCTGCCAGGCGCTCGGCGCGCTCGTGCTCAACGGTAGGGCCCTCCCCTCCCGACTTTGCCTAGTTGGTGCGCTCGCTCGACCCGACTGACACCCTCGCCCACGCCCCACCGGCGCTCGCAGACGCGGTCAGGGACGCGCTGAGCACGCCCGGGCTCGTGTGCGAGCTGCTGGGACTCGTGCGCCGCTACGCCGCCGTGCAGCCCGTCTGCCGCGCCGCCCTCGCGCCCCTGGGCTTCCTCGTCACCGACGGTGGGTGCCGCCGTCGTCCCCGCCCCCTCCTCTCTCTCGACTTCATCTGACCTGACCGTCTACCGCCCAACTCCGACCGATGGCGGACGGACGTACCGCAGCTTGCGCTGCCGCCGCGTTCGTCGAGGCGGACGGCGTGGCGCTCGCGACCGCCGCCATGAGGACCTTCCTGGCCGACGCCGAGCTCGTCTGGCACGTCGTCGGGCTGCTCAACGGGCTCCACGCTTCGGGTGCGTCCCGTCTCTCTGTAGGAGCAACCCCTGGCGAGAGTCCCCCGACGCACACCCGCGCATATGTGTAGCCGGCTCCTCACCCCCCCGGTCCTCCCGCCCCGCAGCCTTCGACCCGCTGGCGGTCGCCGCGGCCCACGGTGGGACGGGCGTGGCGCGCATCGTCGAGGCGCTGGCTGCGCACCTCGACACGGAGGAGGTGGCCGTCGAGGGCTTCCAGCTGCTCGCGCGGGTCGCCGCCCACGCGCCGCGCGCCATCAACGCCAGCCGCGTGCTCGACCTGGCGCTGCTCGCGCGCTTCGCCTACGCCGGCCCGCAGCATCGCCACACGCGCCGCGCCATCCAGGCCGCGCTGCCCAGCTTCCACGCCTGCGCGCTGCGCGACCCGGACGAGCTGGCGCGCCGCGAGCGCTCGGGCGGGGCCGGCATCGCCGCCTCGGCCCCGCTGGCCGCGCTGGCCGCGAGCCTCGCGCTCGTCACCGCCTGGGCGGGCGCCTCGGACGCGCAGGCCGCCGACGTGGCGCAGGCCGTCTCGCGGCTGCTCGAGCGCGACGCCGCCTGGTGGAGCGTCGGGCCCGCCGGGCCGCGAGCGCGCCGGCTGCGGGACGTGGCGACGCTCGCCGACGTGTGGGGCTTCCTGGGCGGGCCGCTCGTGCGCGTGCTGCTCGCGCCCGACGCGGGCCAGACGGACGGCATGGCCCTCGTGGACCGCGCGCACCTGCTGCTGGGCGGCGTGCAGCTGCGCCGCCTCCGCGTGCGCCAGGCGCCCTGCCCGCCCTGGCCCGGCGCCAGCAACAGCAGCGGCGCCTGCTTCCCGCCGTACGCGCCCGCGGCCGACGCGGACGCCGACTCGCACGGCGGGGCCTCCCCCCACGGGGCCCGCGCCGTCGCCGGGCGCCTCGCCGTCTACCCCGCGGGCGCCGGCGACCGCGTGCTGCTGCCCGCGCCGCACTCGCCCCGCCCCACCAGCCAAGCGGACGGCGCCCCGGCCGGCGACTGCGACAGCGCGCGCTGCCGCCTCGAGGCGCTGCGGGCCGCCCGGTGGCTGGACCCGCGCGACGCCCGCGCGCTCGTGGTGAGCTTCAACCTGTACACGCCCGCGGCCGACGTGCACTGCCGCGTGCAGCTGCTGTTCGAGCTCGCGCCCTCGGGCGGCGCCGTGCTGGCGGCCCCTGCGCGCGTGGCGCCGCTGCGCCTGCGCGCCTACCGGGCGCCGGCCACAAGCTGGGCGCCGGCCGTGGGCGCCGAGCTGGCGCTGCTGGGCTGCCTCCTGTGGCTCGCGGCGGCGCAGGCGGCCAGGCTGGCGCGCTACCGGTGGCTCTACCTGTCCCTGCGCCGCCACGTGCTGGACGCGGCCATCGTCGCGGTCGGCGCCGCCGCCGTCGCCGCGCGCGCGCTCTCGCTGGCCGCCGCGCCCTACGCGCTGCGCCGCCGCCTCGCGCTCTCGGTCCTTGCCGACCGCGACGTGGTCGCACTAGACGAGGCCGCGCACCGGGCGCGCGTCGAGCGGGACGTGCTCGCGTGCCTGGGCGCGCTCGTGTGGTGGCGGCTGCTGCGCGCCGCGTGCCGGGGCCTGCGCGCGCTCGAGGCGGCCTTCGACCGGGCGGCGGCGTCGCGGGGCGCGGCCTGTCTCGAGGCGCTCGGCTGGCTGCTCGCGCTCGCGGTCGTCGGCGCGGCGCACGCGGCCGTCCTCGTGGACGAAAGCGCCGGCGCCGGCGGCCTCGGCGACGCCATGTGCGCTGGCTTGTGCCTTGTGTCTGCCCTCTTCCTGCTGGTTTGGAGGTCGCGAGCGTGTGCTGACGCCGTCGCGTCCACTCTTGGTCGCAGACTGAGGATGGCGGCCATGGCGGTCCAACGGTGGCGACGGGAGGACACGCTGCGCGGCCGCGGAGCCGACGGAGACGCGTCCGCGGCGCTGTCCGAGGCGTCGGCGGTGCCTCTGGAGGTGGTCCGCCTCGCGCTGGAGCTCGCCTCGCTCTTGGTCATGCTCGTACGCCCGCGCGCGCTCTCTCCGCACGCCGTGACGCCACGCTCGGCGCTAACGACGCACCCGCGTTCTCCCCCAGAGCATTGCGGCGGCCGTCCTACGCGACCGGTTCGACTCGTCCGCGGCTCGGTCGGCGCCGGACGCAGAGGCCTCGCGGCGCGCGGACGAGCTGCGGCTGCTCGACCTCGCCAAGCAGCGGCTCGAAGCGCACGGCTTGCGCGTGCACGAGACGTCGCTGGCCAAGGTACGCGCCGAGCCAAGAGAGCTGCTACCGCCGGGCGTGCGCTATCGACAGGGGCTCACACGTGGACCGCGGCAGAAACTCCGCGCGGGCGCGGTGGCGGGGCTCGAGCGGCTCCAGAGCGCGGTGCTGGCGAGGGCGGACGACTCGCTCGAGCTGTTCGACCTGCGGCGAGCGTGGGGCTTGCCGCCCTCGCCCGGCGACGGCGAGGACGGCGGCGGCGAGGATGGCGGCGGCAGCGGGTCGCCGGCCGAAGCTAGGCGAAGCAAGCTCGAGTCCGTGCCGATCACGTGAGTGGACGCCCTACCGCGGCTGTTGTGGGCTGACTCGGAGGACGGCCCGCCTGACGCGCTCTTGGTGCCCAGGCGCCTCTACGCGGCGGAGCAGCGCGAGCGCGAGCTGGAGCAGCGGCTGAGCGAGATGGCGATGCGGGTCAAGGGTGCCGCCGAGCACCTGGGGCAGTTCCAGCGCGTCGTCCGGCAGGAGATGCTGGCGGGGGCGGACGCGACGGGCGGCGGACACGTCGGCGGCCAAGAGGACTGTGCGCTGACTGGTGACGAAGCGCCCGAAGGAGATGGAGCGGCAGCCGCAGTGGCGGTGGCTAGCGGGGAGCTCTGACGCCGGATGCCTGACGCCGGATGCCTGATGCATGTGAACGTGTTGACGAGTGTGGCGGACCCAAGGCTATGCTAGCTGCCAATCTATCCTCTGCTAGGCGAGCCGAGGTTGAACTCCTCGAGCCGGCGGATCATAGGCACTCCGCCGTCGGCGCCCTCGAAGCTGGCGTTGGTGACCTCGATGCGCTCGCGCATCTTGTCGAGCGTCTCCTTGAGCATGTCGCCGAACTCGTGGGCCATCTCCTCCATCTTGGCCTTGAGCTCCTGGATCTCGGCGCTCTTGGCCGCCAGCGCGCGGTCCTTGTCGCGCTTCGTCTCGTCCGCGGCCACGCGCGCAAGCTCGAGCTGGTCGCGCAGCTCGGCGTTGGCGTTCTCGAGCGCGTTGATGCGGTTGAGCAGCTCCTCCTGCATGCTCTTGTACTGCCGCGTCATGTCCTGCGTGATGCCGAACGTCTCGCCGCGCTCGCGGTCGAAGTCACGCTGCAGGTCGGCCACGCGCGACTGCAGCTCGCGCTTGGACTCCATGGCCTTGACGGCCAGCTCGTGCCGCTCGGCGAGCTGCATCTGCAGCGACCGGTTGGCCGACAGGAAGAGCTTGGCCTGCTCCTCGGGCGTCAGCACGCCGCCGCTCTCGGCCCCGTCATCTGCCAGCCGCCGTCCGCGTCAGTCACTTGAGGGCGTCACCACAGCGCTCACCGCCAGCCTTTGCGACGCCTCCTCACCCTTCTTCTCCTTGGCCTTCTTGGCCTTCTTGTCCTTCTTGGGCCCCATGGCGCGCCCCGACTGCCGACTGCCGACTGCCGACTGCGGACGGCCGACGGCCGGTTACAGAGCGGATGCGGCGAAGGCGCAGGCCGTCGTTTCAAGCGATTCGAGCTCCTGCGCTTAAAATACGCGGCCTCCGTGTGCATGCCCTGCTTGAAGCTGATCAATTCACTGGATGGACCCGTCTGTCTGCAGTGTTTCGAATGGGTACACTTTCTTCTTCAGCCGCAGTACTGTGACTACCCTAAATAGAGCGCCTGTCATCGGAGGTTAGCGGGTGTTTGCTTTTGATTTCCCAGTAAAAGCAGCACGCAAAGGCGGAGGTTTGTGGTCGTTAGCCGCCGCCGTCGACATGAGCAACGGCGTGGCGCATGGCGAGCTGGTGCTGTTCGAGTGCCCGCGCGTGCGGCGGTCCGAGTACTGGCAGTTCATCAAGCTGGTGGCGCCCGCGGGCGCGCCGCCGCCCGGGCAGTCGCACTGGCTGAGCCAGGACGCGGCGGACGCCTTCTGCCTCAAGTGCAGCCGCATGTTCCGCTTCCACAAGGGCTCAAGCAACGCCGTGCGCCGCCACATGGAGCGCTTCCACCGCAAGGAGCTCGCCAGGCACCAGGCGCAGGCGCAGGCCGAGGCCGCGGCGCTCGCGGGCATCCCTGCGGCCGGCCGGAGGAGCAAGGGCGAGTCCAGGGGCCGGCCCAAGCGCCCAGCAGCCGACAAGCCGGCCCTCGCCCCCGAGCCCGACAGTCCGCCCGCGCCGGCGGCCATCGCCACCGACCAGGCGGCGGCCAAGCGACCGCGACGAGCGGCGGAGCAGCGCGACGGGGAGGAGCTGCTCGTGCGCTGGCTCTGCGCCGGGCTGCGGCCGCTGTCGGCCGCGCAGGACGCGGCGCTGGGCGCGTTCGTGGCCTTCCTGGCGGCGGACCGCGTCGCCTTCCAGCTGCCGACGCTCGACGCCGCGCGCCACCGCCTCGAGCTGCTCGCCGAGGGCCTGCGCTTCGACGCCAGGCAGGCGCTCAGGCGGCACGCAGGGCGCTTGTCGCTGTCGGTCGAGCTGTGGGGTCTTCCGGGCGACGCCGCGTACGCCGCCGTCGTGGGCCACACGCTCAGCGACGACTTCGTGCGCGTGGCGGTCCCGCTCGAGGTCGCCGAGGTCCCCGGCGGCGGCGGCGAGGACGAGGTCCGCGGCGTCCGCGAGCTCGTCTCGGCCGCGCTGCGCGACTGGGGGCTTCCCCGGCCCCTCGTGTCGCTGGCGCTCGTCCCCCCGAGCCTGGAGGCGGAGGCGGGATGGGGCGACGCGTCCGATGTGCCGTGGTGCCACGACGTGCTCACCCTCCTCGAGGGCGACTTCGTGCGCGCCTTGTCCGCCGGGAGGACCCCACCGCCAGCGCGCGGCGCCGCACCCGCGTCGACCACACCGCTGTCCCCCGACAGCTGCGACGGCGACCGCGACCGCGATCGTGACGCCCGAGACACGGCGTTGGCCGCCATCGTCGAGGTGCAGCAGCTGGTGCGCGCGTGCCAACGACTTGGGGCCGTGCGGCGCAAGCTTGTCGAGCTCCGCGGGCCGATGGACCACGGCGACTTGTGGGCGTTCGACGACCACGCGGACGGCTGGTGCGCGTCGGCCGATCCGGCGTCCTGGATCGACTGGAGCCGCTTCCTCAGGCGCGTCCTGGCGGGGCGCGCGACGCTGGACGCGCTGTTCGCCTTCGCGGCGACCGACGGCGGCCGGCAGCAGCTGGAGCCCGCGCTCTCCTCCCGCGAGCCGCCGCCGGCGCGGGCGTGGCTGGTGGTGGAGGCGGTGGCGGCGCTGCTGCGGCCCCTCGAAGAGTTCCACGACGTGCTGGGCGGCGGCGAGGCCGGCAGCCCATGCGTCGCCTCGCTGCCCTTCATGCTGCAGTGCTCGGCGATGCTCAAGCAGCAGCTCGAGCGCGACGACCTGCTGCTCGAGGCGCGCGCTCGCGCGGGCGACGGCGAGCGGCGCGACGACGGGGACCGCACGCTGGCCCAGCTCGAGCTCGTTCGCGGGTGGGTGATCCGCCAGGTCCTCCCTCTCCCCCGGGGCGACTCGGGGGCCGCAGACCTGGGCTGGTGCTCGACGCTCGACCCGCGGTGCGCGCGCATGCGGCACCTCACGGACGCCGAGCGCGCGGCGAGCAGGGCGACGCTGATCGAGCGCGCGGCCGAGCTGTGCTCGAGCCAGCTGTCCGGCCCGGCGGCGCCCGCGGCGACCGAGGCGGCGGCGGACCCGCTGGCCGACTTCGACGTGATGTACGCGGTCGGCCGCCCAGGGCCGCCGCCGGCACAGGGGCTCATGCACCGCCTGCTGTACGACGACGACGACGACGCGGCGGCGACCGATGGGCTCTCGCGCGAGGCCGAGGCAGAGCACGCGCGGGTGTACGCGGCCGAGGAGGTGGACGCGTACCTGACCGAGCACCAGACGCGCAAGGCGCGGGTCTCGTGCCCGCTCGAGTGGTGGCGCGCCAACCGCGGCCGGTACCCGCTGCTGGCCCCTCTGGCGCGCGTCTGGCTCGGCGCCGTGGCCTCCACGGGGCACCAGCTGCGGCACGCACTGCGGCCCGAGGTGGACCGGGAGAACCGGCGGCGGGCGGAGGCCAAGACGACGCGCGACATGATCTACGTGCACGTGGCGACGCGGCAGCAGCTGGCCCCGGCTCCGCCGCTGTCCCCGGCTCCGTCTTCGTGGCCCGTGGCGGCACCGGAAGCCTCGCAGCCCTCGACGCCGCCGTTCGCCGTCTGATCTGCCCACCCACAACAGTGTCAGTCCAGAGCGCGAGGCGGAAGAGCAGACCCAGCCAGCCCAACGCGAACGGCATGCACGCTATGTATTGACGCATTGCGTTGCGGTCAGTCAGGTCGACGATCGAGCGTCAAGGCGGCCGGCGCTGGGCAGGCGCGTCGAATGCGACGGCCGCAGCCCCGGCGCTTCCTCCTCCGACACGCCATCCGCCGCAAGAAGCGCGCTCAGAGGAGCCGCTGGAAGCCGGCGATGGCGCTCAGGATGCCCTCCTTCTCCTTCTGCAGCGCCTCAAGCTTGGCGGCCTCCGTTTCGCGCACCTTCTCGGGCACCTTGGTGGCGTAGTCCTCCTTCGCCGTCTTCTTGACGAGGCTGTCAATAGAAGGCTGGATCTTGGTCAGCTTCTTCTCGAGCTTGGAGATCTCGTTCGCGAAGTCCACGAGGCCCGCCAGCAGCACGTGGATCTGGATCTTGTCGTTCACGCTGTGCATGGCGCAGCCCTTGGGCGGCTCCTCGTCGACGAGGCACTTGGAGTCGCCCGCCTTGGCGAGCGTGGCGAAGTCGTCCAGCTGCGCCTCCACCACGGCCTTCACCTCCGCGTCCGCGCACTTGACAAAGAACTGAGGACGCACGCTGTTGACCAGGCCGTACTCGGCACGGACCGAGCGCGCGGCGTGGATCACCTCCTTGACCTGCTCCATGTCCGCCTCGACCTGCGGGTTCGCCCATGCAGCGACCGCCAGCGGGTACGGCGCGATCGTGATGCTCGGCGTCGAGCGCTTGCCCGGCAGGCGCTGCCACAGCTCCTCCGTCACGAACGGCATGATCGGGTGCAGCAGGCGCAGGCCGTACTCGAGGCACACGTACAGCGTCTGCTGAGCCGTCAGCTTGGCAGCCTCGTCCGCGCCGCTCATCACGGGCTTGGTCAGCTCGAGGTACACGTCGCACAGGTCGTACAGCCAGAAGTTGTATAGCGCGTTCGTGAGCTCGCCGAACTCGTAGGCCGCAAACGAGTCGTTGCACACCGTGATGGCGTAGTTGAGACGGCTCAGGATGTACTGGTCGCGCTTGCTCACGACCGCGTTGGCCAGCACCGTCTCGGCCACGTTCTCGGCAGCGGTGAAGCCACCCTCCAGGTTCGTCATGGCGAACCGGATCGCGTTCCACAGCTTGTTGCAGAAGTTGCGGTAGCCGACGAGGCGGTTGATGTCCAGGTTGATGTCGCGGCCCTGCTGCGTGTACGCGAGGAGGCCGAAGCGCAGCGCGTCGGCGCCACACTCGGGGATGCCGTTCGGGAAGTCCATCTGCTGGCCCTTCTTGGCCTTCTCCACCTCCTTGGCCGGCAGATTGCCGTTCTCCAGCTTCGAGAAGAGGTCCTGGAGCGAGCAGCCGCTGATGATCTCCAGCGGGTCGACGACGTTGCCCAGACTCTTGGACATCTTGCGGCCGTACTTGTCGCGCACCATCGAGTGCAAGTACACCGTGTTGAACGGGAGCTTGCCCGTGAGCTTTTGGCCCATGAACACCATGCGCGCAACCCAGAAGAAGAGGATGTCGTAGCCCGTCTCGAGCAAGTCCGTCGGGTAGAAGTTCTCCATGTCCGCCGTCTGGTTGGGCCAGCCGAACACGGCGAACGGGAACAGGCCGGCGCTGACCCACGTGTCCAGCACGTCCTCGTCCTGCTCGAGGACAATCCGGTCCGCTGCGACGCCAAGCTTGGCCGCAGCCTTCGAGCGCGCGTCCTCCTCGCTCACGCCGGCAAACCAGCGGCCCGCCGCGTCGTCCGAGTTGCGGTCGACGAACTCCTTCTCGTCCTTGATGCGGGCGAAGTACGCCGGGATGCGGTGGCCCCACCACAGCTGGCGCGAAATGCACCAGTCGCGAATGTTCTCGAGCCAGCGGAACCAAGTCTTCTCGTGGGTCTCCGGGATGATCTTAAGGTCCTTGTTGGTGACCGCGTCCATTGCGTCCTTGGCCATCTGGTTGCAGTCGACGAACCATTGCGGCTTGACGAGCGGCTCAATGATGTCGCCCGAGCGCGAGCAGATACCGAGACGCATCTTGTTGTCCACCTTGCCATGGTACAGCCCCTTGGCCTCGAGCGCCTTCTCGACGGCAATGCGCGCGTCGTAGCGCATCATGCCCTTGAACTCCTCGCCGCCGTTCTCGTTGATGGCGCCCTCATCCGTGAGCACGTTGATGAACTCGAGGCCGTTGCGCTTGCCGCATTCGTAGTCGTTCGGGTCGTGCGCAGGGGTGATCTTGACGGCTCCCGTGCCGAACGACATGTCCACGAGCACGGGGTCGAGCACGATGGGGATGCGGCGCCCGTTGAACGGGTGGATGACGCACTTGCCGTGCAGGTGCTTGTAGCGCGGGTCCTCCGGGTGGACCGCGACGCCCGTGTCTCCGAGCATCGTCTCGAGACGCGTCGTGGCGACGATGATCTTCTCGTCCGAGCCCTCAACCGGGTACGCGAACGACGTGAGCACGCCGAACTCGTACTTGCGGTCGCTGCGGTGGCCAGGCACCGAGAGCTTCGTGCGCTTTTCAATGTCAATGTAGTCGACCTCGATCTCCGACAGCGCCGTCTTGAGCTTGCAGCTCCAGTTGATCATCTTGGTCGCGCGGTAGATCAGCCCCTCCTCCCACAGCGTGCAGAACGCGTGGCGCACCGCGCGCGAGCAGTTGTCATCCATGGAGAAGTACGCGCGCGACCAGTCGACGGAGCAGCCGACGCCGCGGAACTGGTGGTGGATGCGGCTCTCGTACTGGTTCTTCCAGTCCCACACGCGCTCGAGGAACTGGTCGCGCCCGAGGTCGTGGCGCGACTTGCCCTCCTCCTTGAGCAGCCGCTTCTCCACGACCGACTGCGTCGCGATGCCGGCGTGGTCCGTGCCCGGCACCCAGAGCGTGGCGTGTCCGAGCATGCGGTGCCAGCGCGTGAGCGAGTCCTGGATGGCGACCGTCAGCGCGTGCCCGAGGTGCAGCGAGCCCGTCACGTTGGGCGGCGGGATGACCATGACGAAGCGCTCGTCCTTGGGCGCGTTGCGGATCTTCTCGTCGGAGCACGTGAAGAAGCCCGAGGCCTCCCACCAGTCCTGCCAGGCCGCCTCGACCGCCGCCGGGTTGTACGCGCCCGCCATGGGCGCGCTCATGTCCTTCCGCTCGCCCTTGGGCGTCGTGTTGACGAAGGCGGGCGCGGCGGGGGCCGCCTCCTTCTTCTTGGCCTCCTTGTCCTTCTTGGGCGCCCAGCGGTTCGGGTCCTTGTCCTTCTTGGGCTTGCCGCCCTTCTCGGCGCGCATGGCCTTCTTGAGCGCGTTCTTGCTCAGCTTCTGCTCGCCCGCGCCCTCCTTCACCTCCAGCGACTGCATCTGCGCCGCCACCTCCGCGCCGCTGCTGCCGCTTGCGTTCGCCGCCATCTTTCCGTCGTCCGAGCTGTCCTTCTCCTCCTCGAGGTCGTTCGTGTGTTGTGTGGCCTTTCCGTTCGTTTGGCTTTTGGCCACCAAAGCCACCCATCGATGCTTCTACAGGGGTATTATGGACCGTTTGTTACAAGGGACGACAAGATCGTGGTGGGTGGAAAAGTTCTTATGGCGGGAACAGGTCACTCAAGCGAGGGATAACATGGGTACGTTCTCCCAACCAACATGGCTTCACAGTGTGTTCACACTCGTGCTGCCTCCCTCTCTACGCCATCATGCGGCTTGCATCCCTCACCGCTCGCTACTGTACGCCGCCTCTCCACGCCCGGCCATGTCCTGCTCCTCGGCCTCGTCGTGCTCGCTGAGCTCCGCGTCCGGCCACTTGCCGTCCTCCAGCCTCTCGATGATGCTCTGCACCGCCTCGGCCACCGACGAGAACACCTGAATATCGTTGCGCTCAGCAGTCTCCTGCACGTACGCGCGCGCGCGAGCCAGGTCCTTGAACTCGCGCCCGACGACTCGGTGGCCGCTCTCCTCGACGATGCACCCCTCTTCTATCGGCTCGATCACCAGCAGGATCACGCCGTGAGACAGGAGAAGCTCCACCGCCTCCGTCATGGCAGCGATCGACCGCGCGTGGCGCGGGATCACGAACAGGATCAGCTGCAGGTATGCAGAGCAGACACGCACAACGTCAGACCCTTCGAATCAGGCGCGTCCCATCTGTCTGGAGGCGCCGCTGACTCACCTCGGCCAGCTCCTTCTCGGTCTCGATCTCTTTCCAGCGGTCTGCCGGGAACCGGGCCAGCCTCTCCGACTTGTGCGTTAGTCCGAATGACAGGTAGTCCGTGTAGGGGATGTAGAACGGGATGCACGCCTTGTGCAGCAGCGGAACGGCAATCTCCTCGCGCCACGACGCGTCAACGAGGTCTCCGCCGAGGTACACGGAGCCGTTTCTCCTGGCGCCGCCGTAGCGCACGATCGAGCGGTTGGTCCCGTGCGCGGGCTCGTGCCCATCAAGCGCCGGCGTCTTGTGGCGAACGACCGACGCGAGCGCGTTGGACGAGCTTGAGCGCGATGGGCGGCGCCCGAAGCGGAAGTGGCCCGACCACGCGCTGAGGACGATCGAGGATCGCTTGCGGAGCCGGCGGGCCTCGGGCGCGTGGCGGGGCAGGTCGCCGTTGGTGACCCACGTGATCACCGCGTCAATGGCCGACGCCACGTCGGGGTACAGGTGCACGTCGCTCCCTTGGTCTTGCTTCCTCCGCGCCAGACTGCGCAGACACTCGCGCGCGCCGTTCAAGTCGCCCAGCTCGGACGGCGTCAGCGCCTTGCCGTCCACGGTGGCGCCGTCCTCGAGGTCCTGCACGACGACGACCACGCGCCGCCCGCGACAAATGTACTCGACGGCCTCGTTGATGCAGACGATGGAGCGCGTGAGGTTGTCGATGACCATGAGCACGATCTTGGCGGTCTCCTTGGCGCGCGTCTCGATCGCGATCAGCTCCTCGAACCACTCGTCCACCTGCGGGTTGAAGTACGTGACGTGCGCGCCCTCCAGCAGCGGGATGGCCGCGTCGCGCCGCCACGTCGTCGGGTTGCACGACCCGCCGAGGAACACGTCAATGTCCGCGAGGCGCTCGCCCGAGGCCGGCTCCAGGCCCTCGCTGAAGCTCTGCGTCTTCCTCGCGAGGCGCGCGGCCGCCGTCTGCCCGCTCTTGGTGCCGCTCTCCTTGGACTTGCGCCGCACCAGGAACGGCGACGTGTACGCTCGGTGCGACAGGAACGCCGGCGCTTCCCGCGCGTCGACGGGCTGCGACGGCGGCGGCGAGACGCTCATGCTGGAAAAAGGGCGAGCGCACTCAATGTATAACACTAACGCCGGTGCTGCGCGGCCGGTCGTTCGCTCGCGGAGCTCCGGAGCGGAATAATGGCAACAACGGCTTCTCCCGCCACCACGGTGCCGCACCGCGCTGACACTTGGCTGATTTCCCAGCGTACCCCCCACGCACAGACTCTGTACATGTACATGTACCCCATTTCGGAAAAGCATTTTAGTGGCCGGTCACTATTTACCGCCCTTCAATGATGTGCCATCACAGCACCCTGCCTTGTGTTGTTGCCCGCGACCGCTCGTCCACGTCGTCCAGCCAGTCCCCGCGCCGCCCGCTCCTTGCCACCGCCCGCCCCAGTCCGCCCGTCCCCTCCGTCGCCATGACCGCCAAGCCGTTCGCGCGCCTGCCGACGGCCGTCGTGCCCCGCAAGGTGGGTTGCTGGCTGGTTGTTGCCCGCGTCGCCCTGCCCCCCTACCCACGCACCCCCTCTCACCGCTGACACTCTCCGCCGCCGCTCTCGCCGCCGCCCCCTCGCAGTACTTCCTCGACTACAACGTGGTCGACCTGGAGCGCTTCCGCTTCGAGGTCGCCGAGCGCGTGGAGGTCGAGATCCGCGAGCCCACGCGCAGCATCACGTGCCACGCGGTGGAGCTGTACGTGCTGAACGCGTCGGTCGAGGTCGGCGGCCGCTCCGTCGCGTGCGTCGAGACGCGGTACCTGGCCGAGGCGCAGTCGGTAGAGCTCGTGTTCGCCGAGGCGCTGCCGGCCGCGCCGTCGGCGCTGCTGCGGCTCGAGTGCCACGGCGTGCTCAACGACGCGCTCAAGGGCTTCTACCGCAGCGAGTACGCGCTCGGCGGCGAGACGCGCGTGATGGCCGTGACGCAGTTCGAGGCCTGCGACGCGCGCCGCGCCTTCGTCTGCTGGGACGAGCCGGCCGTTAAGGCCAAGTTCGAGATCTCCATCACGACCGACGCCGCGCTCACCGCCATCTCCAACACGCACGTGGTGCAGACGCTCGTGCGCCCCAAGAAGAACGCGCACGTGCGCGCCAAGTCGCGCGCGGACCCGCCGGTCGAGAAGCTCTGGCGCTTCGCCGAGACGCCCGTCATGTCCACCTACCTCGTCGGCATGGTCGTGGGCGAGTTCGACCACGTGTCGGCCGTCACGCCGGAAGGGGTGCTCGTGTCCGTGTACACGCCCGTGGGCCGCAGCGAGCGCGGGCTCTTCGCGCTCGACGTCGGCGCGCGCGCGCTGTCCTTCTACTCGGAGCGCTTCGGCATCCCGTACCCGCTCAAGAAGCTCGACATGCTGGCCATCCCGGACTTCGCCGCGGGCGCCATGGAGAACTGGGGCGTCGTCACGTACCGCGAGACGGCCCTGCTCGTGGACAGCCAGCTCAGCAGCTTCGCGCAGAAGATGCAGACGTCGCGCACCGTGTGCCACGAGATCGCGCACCAATGGTTCGGCAACCTCGTCACGATGGACTGGTGGACGGGGCTGTGGCTCAACGAGGGCTTCGCGCGCTTCATGGAGTTCGAGGCCGTCGACCACATCTTCCCCGCGTGGAACGTCTGGGAGACGTTCGTCCAGAGCATCACCATGAGCGTCGCCATGGCCAAGGACAGCATGCAGACGTCGCACCCGGTCGAAGTCCCCGTCAACCACCCGGACGAGGTGGACCAGATCTTCGACGTCATCTCGTACGCCAAGGGGGCGAGCGTCATCCGCATGCTCTCCGAGTATCTCGGCCGCGACGTCTTCTACCGCGGCATCCACGACTACCTCGTGCGCTTCAGCTACCGCAACACGACCACGGACGACCTGTGGGAGTCGCTCGAGAAGGCGTCCGGCCAGAGCATCACGGGGCTGGCCAACTCGTGGACGCGCCAGACGGGCTTCCCAGTTCTGCACTTCGACGGCAAGTCCCTCACGCAGGAGCGCTTCTTCGCCGACCAAGGGCTCAAGGGCGGCGACGCCGTGTGGGACATCCCGCTCGCTGCGGTCTCGTCGGACAAGCCCCACGAGGTCCAGCGGGTCGGCATTTGGGCCGCGCAGTCGGGCGCGGGCTCCGGCGCTACGGACAAGGCCACGACGCCGCTCGCTCTCGACGACGACGCGCTCCTGGCCAAGCTGGCGCTCGCCGACGGGAGGGACGGCTCGTGGGTCAAGCTGAACCCCGGGCAGTCGGGGTTCTACCTCGTCAACTACTCGGAGGCGGGCTGGCGCAGTCTGCAGGCGCCCGTGCGGGAGCAGGCGCTGGACGCCGTCGACCGCGTGAGTCTGCTCAACAGCGTCTTCTCGTTCGCGCGCAGCGGCGTCGTGCCGGTCTCGCAGGCACTCGACTTCAGCTTCGCGTACGCGGGCGAGACGGAGTACCTGTGCTGGAAGGAGCTCTCGTCCAACCTGCGCGAGTACAGCGCCCTGTTCAGCCAGGAGGCGTTCTACCCTCAGCTCCAGAGCTACGTCCGCTCGCTGTACGCCGGCGCGATGGCGCGGCTGACGTGGACGCCCGCGGCCGGCGAGAGCGACTCGACGCGGCCGTTCCGCCAGGATGTCATCTCGATGCTCGCGCTGGGCGAGGACGCGGCGGTCGTCGAGGAGGCCAAGCGCCTGTTCGACGCGTACTTCACCGGCTCGAGCGCGCTCTCGGCCGACCTGCGCGGCGTCGTGTTCAACGCGCAGGCCCGCCGCGGCGACGAGGCGCACATGAAGAAGCTGCGCGAGCGGTACGAGTCGAGCGACTTCATCGAAGAGAAGCTCGACTGCCTGCGGGCGCTGGGCCTGTTCCGCGCCGTGGCCATCAAGCGGGCGGTGATCGACTGGGCGCTCGCGGCCGTGCGCTCCCAGGACATCCAGTACGTCTTTGCCAGCGTCGCCGCGGACGCCGCCGGCGCCGACTTTGCGTGGGAGTACGTGCAGGCGCACTGGGCGCAGCTGAGCGACGCGTACTCGCCGCTCGTGCTCGGGCGCATCGTGCTGTCGGTCGTCGGCCGCTTCCAGACGGAGGCGCGCGCCGCCGAGGTGGACGCGTTCCTCCAAGACCGCAAGCACCCGTCGTACACGCGCCTGCTGGACGCCGCGCTCGAGCGCATCCGCAACAAGAGCGCGTGCTACGCGCGCATGCGGGACGACCTCGCGCGGTGGCTCCAGCAGCGCGCGTGAGCGGGTAGAGGGCATCATCGGAAGGACATAGAGGAGGATGGATGCCACAGGTTTGATTGGCTGACTTGACGCCAATCTGCCAATCTCACGTCAACACCGTGCAGTGCGGACAGACTGGTAATGCCCCTCGCGCTTGCTGCTACGGGCCGTACGTAGCACACACACACACACACACACACAGCACGGACGGGCGCTACTATCGAGGCAGTGCCCATGCGTTCGAGCCGCTCGCTCGCTCTCCGCCACCCGCCAACGCCACGCTCGCCCCTCAACGCGGCGGGAGCAAAAATCCAAGTCGATCACCGGCGCAGCCTCTTGAGCACGTAGACGACGGCAGCGACGGCTGACGCGGACGTCGCGGTCTTCCACAGCAGCGCGGCCTTGCTGTCCGTCGCCGACGCCGCGGATGAGTCCGCCAGCTGCGCCTGGGACGCGCTCCGGTTGCGCAAAAGGAGCAGGCGCACGTGGCGCAGCAGCGGCAGCGAGCGGCTCGAGAAGCTCCGGTCCATGAGCTGGAGCAGCCGCAGCAGGACGGCGCTGCACGCGACCGACCCGAGCGCCGAGACCACCAGCAGCTGCATGAGCGACAGGAACGCGCGGCGGCTGCCCCTGGACGCGTAGAGCTGTGCGCACGAGGGAGGTCAGCGAGGAGCACGCATCCCACGCGCCCGCGGCAGGACAGTAGCGACAGATTAGTCAGGAACGTACCTGCATGATGAGCAGAGCGCTCGAGACGGAGGCCGTGCGGTGCAGCGTCTTGGGCGACGGGACGTGGACCAGTTCCTTGCAGCCACTACACGCACTGTTAGTTGGCACGTGCCGCAGGGCTGCAGCGGTGGGCACCGAGACCGAGCGCACGCACCTCCAGATCCGCGTCGAGACGATCTCGCTCACGATCTGCTCGTGGGACTTGCGAGGCGCCAGCACGCTCCGGCGCACCTCCGCCCGGTGAAAGTCGAATCCTGCCGTCAGCGCCGCGTCGTCGCTGCTCGTGCTCGCGGCACTCGACGCCGACGCCGACGCCGACGCTGACTGGGCGTGCTCGTCCTGGAGCAGCAGCCGTCCGCCGCTTCCCTCCGCGCCGTCGTCTGCGTCGCGGTCGCCGGCCGGCAGCAGCGCCTTCTGCACGGCGTCGGGCAGCATGGGCAGCAGGAAGCCCGGGCGCGTCATGGCGCGCTGCGTGTCGACGGGCATCTGCTCGAGCAGCGCCATCTGCTCGGCGCGCGAGAGCGGCAGCAGGAAGGGCAGGAAGGGCCGCAGCTTGTCCGAGAGGGACGTGTCCGTGAGCCACTCGAGCAGCGACGTGCGCAGCAGCAGCGCTTGCAGCGACGCGGGCAGGAAGGCGACGAGTCCGCGGGCGCGCGCCTCCGCCATGTACCAGCGCCAGAGCGGCACGCTCCACGAGTAGAGGATGCCGAGCGACCCGTAGGCCAGCGCGAGGATGGCCAGCATGGCGCGGCGCGAGAAGAACTCGGCCAGCAGCACCGTGAGCGCCGCGCTGACCGTCAGGCAGCTGGCCACGCGCAGCGCCAGCAGCGCCACCTCGACGCGCGACGCGACGGACGAGTAGGCGACGTGGAAGGCCAGCAGCCAGACCGCGGGCAGCGCGATGCTGGCGAACACGACCGCGTGGTCCACGACGAACGAGTGGTAGTGGCTCCAGTCCAGCAGCCGCGCCCACGGCAGGTACCGCTGGTACAGCTGGTAGTCGTCCTCGAGCAGCGGCGCGGCGAAGTACAGCACGGCGCTCGCTAACAGCGCCACCGCTGCCGCCGCCAGCAGCTGCACGCTCAGCTCGTGGCCGTACGTCTCGCGCAGGAAGCGGTCCAGCGCGTGGTGCAGCAGCCGCCACGCGCGCGAGTCCCTCGGCGGCGGCGGCGGCGGTTGCGGCGCGGAGGTCTCCATGGCGGGCGCGCTCGCTCGCTCGCTTCGAGATTGGTCGGCCGATTCTGGGTCGACGGAGGGGCGAGCAAATCTCCACTGGCGCGGGAGAAGGAAGGACCTGCGGGCCCCAGTGCGGGAGGAGAGAGAGAGGATGCGCTTCCTTCCGACGGACGGGCGGACAACCCCACTGGCGGCAACGCCGCTCCTCTTGGCAGCGAGCTGCTGCCCAAGTGCGAATGTGGCGGCGACGAGAGTGCTTACGACAACATTGGGTGGGACTCCATGGAAAAGGCAGTGAAGCGAGAAGACTTGGGAAACGTATAGTGTCACTCTCTTGAGGGTTTCCTCGCGAGCCGCGAGGTGGCACTCGGCATCATTCACGGAATGTTTGTTCCGTGTTCAATCCAGCCTTCCAGGCACATGGGGAGGGACGTACGGCCCCGCTGGCGGCATCACGCTTCACCTCAGCCGTCTCCCCTCGCCCTGGAAGGGCTCCACGCTCTTGGGATTGGGCTGCGCCGCGTCCTCCGAGCCCTGCTTGGTCTCCTCCTCCCCGCCCGCGTCGGCGCGCACTGGCCCGCCGCTCAGGGTGTAGCCGCCGCTCAGCGTGTACCCTCCGCCATTCGTTGCGCCGCCGTTCGCTGCGGCGGCGCTGCTGCTGCTGGCAGGAGCGCCGCTGGCTCCACGTCGCACACCGCTGGCGAACGTCGACGACTTGCCGCTGAGCGACTGCCCCGTGCCGTGGAACGCCTCGTACTTCTTCAGCCGGGCCGCGCGCAAGGCAGCCGCGTCCGTGGACCCTGCGGTCTGGTCGCCCGCCTTCTTCAGACGCAGGCCACGGCTGCCAATGCGGTTCGGACGCACCGCCTCGCCGGCCTTGACAGTCGACACTCCTCCGTACGGAAGTGCGGACGGCGCGGCAGGCGGGTTCGCAAAGCCGTTCGCTGCAGCCGACGGCGTCGGGACGGGCGGGACGTAGTCCGCCGGCGCCTCGAAGTCCACCTCGCAGTCGGTCTCGATGATGCACGCGGCCGGCGCCGGCTTGACCTCGCGCACGTCCAGCAAGAAGTTCTTGTCGTTGTACTTGAGACAGATCGTGTCTCCCACCGTCATACACGAGAACTTGCGGAGCGACGCCTCCAGGCTGCGGCACAAGCACAAAGGCGCTGCATCGTTAGGACGCCAGATGACTCCGCGCAGTATTGAGCTATGTGTGTGCGTAGGGACAACGTACACGGCGCGCGGGTTGGAGATGTCGAGGAAGTCCTGCGACTGCGGGCGGATCTTGACGAACGTCGCCTTGGGCAGCGACACGTTCTGGATGTTGAGGATGCTGCCCTCGGTCAGGAACAGGTTTTGCATCATCTGCAGCAAGCAGCCGGGCAGCAGCCACCCTGTCAGTCCCATAGGCAGCGCTGGTGGCTGAGCACAGCGCCGACGTCCTCACCCAGTACGGCATGTAGCAGGTCCCCTCGGGAGCGCTGAACTCGAGGACGCCGCAGTGCGAGTGGCGGTCGACGCCCTCGTTGATCACCTTGAACAGCATCGGGTACTCGATGTGGAGGCGCGCTGGCACGAGAAGGACCCAGGTGAGCGAGAGCAGCCTCGCGAGCATACGGGCGAGCGATGGGGCGGCCTCTACCTAGCGTTTCAAGCGCCGACGGCGGCAAGAGGACTGGCGGCGTCGGGTCAGGCGTCGAACGATACACAGCGTCAGTCCAGGGCCTAAAAAAGGGGTCGGCCATCATCGCACGCACTCTTGTCGCCATCCTCCAGGTGCGCCTTATCGCAGAACGACACCGGGTACACGCGGTAGTGCTCGTCGAACCTGCCCCAATAGCCGCGGCGTCATCAGCATTGCCACCGGCTCCATTTAACTGTGCAGTTGGCGCTCATACCGCTGCGGGAAGTCGCCAAAGTTAAAGTTGACCCCGAAGGGGTTGCCGTCGCCTCCGAAGCCGCCAAACTGCGCGTCCACGGCGCGTCAGACCCGCCCCACGAAGACAGAAACGCGCGCTCTTCTCCCTCCACAGCGAGCGCACGCACCATCTCGAGCCGAGTCTATCGCCTGAGCCAGCGCGCCGCTGTCCCGCCTTCTCCCTCTTCCTCGCCCGCGACAACTGGAAGAAGGAACTGCGGCGTTGCCTGGTTGACTCGCTAGACAGAGTGATGGTCAATAGATCGAAGGCTTTGGATTGGCTGAAATTCGGCTGGACAGGGTACAGGGTACTGACTATGTATTGAGAGCGGGTAACGATGGTGGCGGCTGCAATGGCGGGGAAATGGCGCGAGGCGGCAGGTGAGCAGCTCTTTGCGCGGCGCGGAGGCCTCGCCGACGGCCCGTTCGACGCGGATCGCGGCGCACGCGGCTTCCTCTACATGTGGCTGACTTTTCCTGCGCTTGTGCCCGCTGGAACCGCAGCGAAGATAGCGGAGGCGGACTTCTTGCTGGTCGCGGCGGGCGCGGGCTTCTCTGGTCGGTGGAGCTGACGCTAGAGACGAGCGAGGCCGCAGACTGACCCCGCTCCGCGCTGACCTTTCCTGTCCAGCCGACTCGTCTCTGCCGGTCTACGCGTGCGTTGGGGAGCTGGCGCGGGCAGCGAGGCGCAGCGCGGACGCTGACATGGGCGTGTCTGCCGCTCGCGGCTGACTGGATGCAGGGACATCGCCAAGGTGCCCGCGTACGAGCGGATGGGCGCCGAGTACCACGACTTGTGCGACCCGTACATGGCGAGTGTCTCGGCTCGTTGAAGCCTGTCGATCAGCCGTCTCCGAGGCGGCTCACTGACGGTGCGCCTCTGTGCTTGACGCAGCTGGTCCAGCACGAGGCCGTCTTCTACGGGTTCTGGGGCAGCTGCCTGAACTCGTACCGCGACGCCGAGCACCACCGCGGGTGCGCACGCCAAGAGATGCATGATTGAGTGCCAGAGGACCAGCTCTCCGACATGCGACTGTGCCTTGGCAGGTACGCTATCCTGCGCAAGTGGCGAGCGGCGCTGGCGTCCAAGCAGGCGGCGACGCGCGACGCCTTCCGATCCACGTTCGCTCGCCTGGAGCGCGAGGGTGCGCTGCCCGCTTCGGTCGACGCCGACTCGGTCACCAACAAGCCCTTCTTCGTCTACACCTCCAATGTGCGGCCAGTCCGTGTCCTACTTGACCCCTCCCTACCTCCACTAAAGATTCTGTCGCGTTCCTTTCTCCGTTACAGGTGGACGGGCACTTCCTCCGCGAGTTCGACCGCTCTGAAGTGTACGAGCTGCACGGAAGCGTGGAGCAGTGGCAGTGTGCGGGCGACCCAGAGTCCAATGCCCGAGGACCGTGCGACGGCGCGCTCTGGGTGCTCGACCCGGGCTTTCGCTTCCGCGTCAACCCGGAGACCATGCAAGCGGAGCCGGACCCGGTGACCACCTGCCGCAGATGCGCGAGCCAGGGGCGACCGAATGTGCTCATGTTCCACGACAAGCAGTGGGTCGCCAACACGCGCGACGAGGTTGGTGCCCAGGCGCCGACGCGTCATGCAGCTGCTCGATGTCGAGGGATGAGTGGTAACCTGCGCGATCGGCTCCTTTGCGGCGGCGATGATACAGGAGGTTTACGTTGCTTGGGAGGCTGTGGTGGAGCAGGTGCGCTCACGTCGCTGCGGTCGTGCGGAGGGCGTCGCTCTGATACTTTCGCGCGCTCTACAGATGCTGCAGGACAACCCTTGGATGCGTCTCGTGGTCCTCGAGATCGGCTGCGGCAAGAGGGTGTGCGGCTCTCGCGGTATCCGTGGCGGGGAACTCGAAGCTGAGCTCTGATGACGTCTCGTGATGGTGTGCAGGTCCCGTCAGTGCGCAAAGAGTGCGAAATGGTCGTCGCTGACACGCTGGAGCGGTGCGGAGGGAGCCCACAGGCCACGCTCGTGCGCGTCAACCCTGACCATCCCGAGTGCGAGCACCCGGCTATCATCGCCAACGGAGCGCTCGTGTCGATCGCGTCGAAAGGACTGGAGGCGCTAGAAGGCATCGACCGCGAGCTCAGCGCCCTGGGCGGCCTCTCGAGCGACTGAGTTCGTTCCAGCAGCGTACGTACGTACAGTCCACTGTGTGCCATTGGGCCGATTAACGACGCGCTGACATGTGGAACCTGCATGCCGTGCGTGTGCCCTCGTGTCCTCGTGTTCTAGTTAAAAGGTTTGCGGGTTGTGAACATCGACGTTGAACTCGAAGCCGACGAACTTCTCCTGGTCTTGCGGCGATATACGCGCCGCCGGGGTGGAGCTGAGCTCGAGCACGTCGTCGAAGTCTTGGGCGGCCGTGTCGCAGTTGGCTTTGCTCTCGTCGATGACCGGCAAGAACGGAGCCGGCAGCGTCGTGCCGAGGTACCCCTGCCAGTCAAAGCCGCGCAGCCACTCGTGCTGCTTGACGGCCTCCGCGCCGCCGCCGTTGGCTCCTCCGCCTCCGAGCCGCTCGTGCTCGTTCGGGTGCAGCAGCTCGCGGATGAAGGCGCGGCCCGTGTGCGATAATCTCTCTCCGGGGGCGGTCGGCAGAAGCTCGCGCGGGTAGTACCGGTCGTGCTGGCCCTCCGAGAAGCTGCTGGGCACCTGCGCAATCTGCCACGAGTCGAGGCTATCCAGGTGGCCGCTCACGCCCTTTTGCCACGGGCGCTTGCCAAACAGGAGCTCGAAGGCGACGACGCCGAGGCAGAACAAGTCGGAGGCCGCGCCGTGCTCGTGCGAGGCCATGAAGATCTCCGGCGCCATGTACGCGATGGTGCCGCTGGTGCCGCGGTGCCTCAGCGAGGCGTCTGTCTGCACGGACACGCCCAGGTCCGTCAAGTGCGGGTACCCCTTGTCGTCCAGGATGATGTTCTCGGGCTTGACGTCGCGGTGCAGGATGCGCTTGCTGTGAAGGTACTCGAGCGAGAGCAGGATGCCAGCGACGTAGAAGCGCGCTTGCTCCTCCGTGAAGCCGCTCTGGCGCGCGCTGCCCAGGTGGAACTTGAGGTCGCCGCCCATGAGCAGGTCCATGACCACGTAGCAGTTGTTGGCGTCCTGGAACGTGTGGTGCATGCGCACGATGAGCGGGCTGCGCGCGATCGTGAGCAGGTTGCGCTCGTTCCAGACCACGTCGACGCAGTCTTTCTCCACCACCGTCGCCTTGGACAGCGTCTTCATGGCGAACCACGCGGAGGTCGTGGCCTTCTTGCGGATCACCGCGTTCACCTTTCCGAAACCGCCCTTGCCCACGACGCGGTGGATGTCGAAGTGCGAGACGGACAGCACGTTCGGGTCGTACGCGCCCTGGCCGTTGCTGCACCCCGAGCCCATGGGGAACACGGCCGCGAGCGGTGACGCTGGTGCTGCGGGCGACTGCGGACGCGGTCGCGACGGCTCCCAACCAACCCAACGGCGTCCGGTTTTGAGGAATCGACACGACACTCGCCAAGGCGGAGCAAAACGCAGGCGGTGAGGACCGCGCGGTGCAAATACGGAGCGCGGAGACGCTATTTATACCGAGATGCATACGGAGACGCGCGCAGAGCTCCAATCGACCGCAAACGAATGCGGCAGCAGCGCGCGAGCTACTAGCTAGCCCAATGTAAGGCGCAGATACGGCAGATCAGGCTCGAGATACGTCAACTGCTCAACCGCAAGCGGGTGTGGGGCGCGGCAGGGCGCTGGAATTCAATCGGTTCGCCACTAGTGGGTAGTCTCAAATGGCGTGTCGAGAAGCCTCAGCCGTCGTGGGGGAATGGACACGACGCGCGCACGGCCGCCTTCCACTCGCGCTCGACCTCCGCTGCGAGTTGCTGGCCAAAACGGGGATAGATAGGTCGTTGATAACACGGGCGACGGACGACCAGCAGGCCGAGTCCGAGACGAAGCGAGACGTACCGGCGAGATGGAGACCTCGTCTCGCAAGATCTGGGTGAACGCGTCCTCCGTCATCCGCCGAAATCCCGCGCTGTCTCCCGCGACGACGAGGCCAGCCACCTCGGCGATGGCGAAGCGCAGTCGGCCGGCGCGATCGCCGCCGTCACCGGGCGAGCCGAACAAGCGCGCGCCGTTCTCTCGCTGGGGCTGGCGAGGGAACAGCCAGACGACGAGCTCCGTGCGGGTGCTCGTGACGAGGACGTTGTGCGGGATCCCTCGCTGCTGCAGGACCCGAACGAGCCCCCACGCCGCCTCCGCCGCGCTCGCGCCCGCGGCCGCCGCACTCTCGGCGTCTCGCGCGCCGTCGTGGGTCGCCCCCACGGCGTAGCAAGCCATGGGCCACTGGGGGAGCAGCTGCGCGGCCGCAGACTCCCCGACACGGAACAGGTCGGCTCGCGGCTGGCTCGTGACGGGGAAGTTGGTCCGCGAGTCGCCGCGGTCTGGGTCTGCGTCGCCGGGGGGAGGGAAGATGAAGCCCTGGAAGTGGAAGTGGTTCACGGACGACCACGCGCCGGCGCTGTTGAAGCCTATCGCCCGCCCGTCAGCGCCCGTCAGACCTCCTCTTTTCTCGACCGGCGTCTGTGTCGGGTCGAGGGAGCCAAAATGCGTCTCCTCACCCAGCGCGAAGTCGTCGCGGCCGACCGCCTGCGCGACGCGGATGCCTCTCTCGAGCAGGTCGCGCTCGAGCCGCTGAGGCCGCACGAGCGCCCAGTCGAGCAGGAAGAGCGAGTGCCCGCGCATCTGCGAGTCGCAACGGACCGCGTCAGCCTCCCGACGAGCGCCAGCGGCCCCTCCGAGCCCCAAGCGAGAGTGGGGCGCACCAGGGGCGAGGCGTTGGCGAGCACGACGCTGGCCGCCTGCGCCCGGAAGCCCTCGACGCTGTCGCCGTCCAGCTCGAACAGCTCGACTCGGTGCGCGTCCGGGAACGCGACGCCCGCGAGGAACTCGGCCGGCCTGCGAGCCGCGCGGGGGCGGGTCAGTCGCTCGGCGAACGGCCAAGCTCGAGACCCGGGCGACAGACACCAGGCACGGACGCGCGTACCTGGCGCGCGTGAAGTCGAAGGCAGGGCGCGCCTGCCCGGCCTCGCCCCATTGCGGCGCCGCGAGCGCCGTGTCCGCCGGGCGCTTGTTCTGCGAACGCAGCAGAGCAGACACGTGGTGAGCGAGGAGGAGCCGCGCAGCGGACGGCTTGCGCCCAGCGAGGCGGCAGCGGCGGCGGCGGCGGAGACCTGCGCGTGCGCCGCGTTGAACTGCACGAGCACGCCCAGTTCGCCCGGCAGTCGCCGCCGCCGCGTCTCGTCCGCGTTGGAGCGGAGAGCGCCTGGCGCCAGCGCAGAGGCGCAAGCACGGGTTCCGTCGCACTCGCTCGGTGTTAGTAAGGAGGCGAGCAGGCGGGGGCGCGGCAGTGGCGGCGAGCGGACCTGCCGTGGCGACTTGCGCCCAGCGACGCAGCAGCAGCGCGACGGGCGTCTCCGGCGGCGCGTCCATGGCGCCCGACAAACGGGACGATCGAATCCTGCGACCAGCCTGCGATACTGCATGGCCTACGCTACAGCATACTCTTGACACTCAAGGCAGCATCGCATACTTGCTGCACAACCGAATAAACCTGCGTAATGGCATATCCGAATCCAATAGATTTGGTCTATCAGAGCTTGGCCATGATGCCCGACTCGGCGGCGCCGACCTGTCCGCCGTCCGAGGCGATGACGACGCCCGTGATCCACCCAGAGGCCTTGGAGGCCAGGAAGATGGCGAGCCCCGCCATGTCGAAGTCCTGGCCGTAGCGCTCGATAGGGATGCCGACCGCGACGTCGTCCAGCGACGCGCCCGTCACGTCCGTGATGCCCTTGGTCATTTTGGTGGGCACGAGGCCCGGCGCGATGGCGTTCACGAGGATGTGGCCGCCATTGGGGCGGCGCGCCAGCTTGGCCGCCAGCACGCGCGTCATGTGGTGCACCGCCGCCTTGGACGTGTCGTACGCGGCCGTGTCCATGGACTGCGGCATGAGCCCGGCCACCGAGCCGATGTTGATGACGCGCGCGGCGTCGGGCGACGTGGCGGCCGCGTCCAGCAGCGGCAGCAGGTGGCGCGTCACGAAGAACGGGCCCTTGACGTTCACCGAGAGCACGCGGTCCCACGCTGGCGGGCGGCGTCACAGTCAGTCTCACTGCCAAGTACAGAACGGGGCGGCTCCGAGCGGCCGCCATCGGCCAGGAGCAGTGATTCAGATGAGATAGGCAGACGCACCCTTCTCCGGGTGGTGCTCCAGATCGCCGCCCCAGGTGACGCCCGAGTTGTTGATGAGCACATCCACGCGGCGCTCGCGCGTGGCGATCTCGGCCGCCAGCGCCTTGCAGCCCTCCTCGTTCGTCAGGTTGGCTTGCAGCTGCCGACAAAAGCAGTTAGTCCAGCCGCCGCAACCAGGAAAGCGCGCGCCACCCTCGCGGTCGCACCGGGATGCAGCGGCCAGGGCCCTTGGCGTTCAGCTCGGCCGCCGTCTCGACGCACGCGGCCAGGCTGCGCGAGGCGATGTACACGGTGGCGCCGTTCTGCACGAACCCGTCGGCCATCATCTTGCCGATGCCGCGGCCGCCGCCCGTGATCACCACCACCTTGTCC
>JAADXZ010000228.1:0-31287 GCA_023338055.1 Phytopythium mirpurense | reverse complement strand
TCATCTTGGCAAACAAAAAGTATGCCGCAAACCGCCGTAACATTCTGCGTTCATTGGTGCAATTTTTAGCGTCAGAGCTGCAATTTTCGGGATGCTGCCCTAAAATCGACTCTGTTCGGATAATTATGGCGCACACTGTAACAGTGAAGCTGCGATGTTTAACTTTGACACCTCTGCACTGGAGTGAGTTTACAGTATCTGTGTAGCTCGCGAAATAACCCATTGTTGGTGTGTTTGATACAGGTATTAAACCAGTACCGTATATAACATTTAAAAAAACAATGGCGATAACCGCAAATTTTTAAAAAAAATAATTTCGGCCATCGATTTTTAATTGTGGTTAGGGTTTATACTACCATTATAATTGGTTCAATTGAGGGTTCTTCGAAATTTTGGTAACCAATCAAATCGCGCGACTGCACTGAACGTAGAAGAGTCCGCCCATGTTCAACTGCACGAATGCAGAGACTCTGCCGATTTCCCGCGATTGATCCAAAGCTCCTTCCATCACCACCTCACGTCAAGAATGGGCCGCTCACCGACTTCTCTGCCGTCAGCGACCCCGCCCCGGATACATGTAGTAGGCTCGGACTCCAATTGAAGGCCGCACCTGGGTTCCAGGCTCTCCTAAATTTATCGTCTGCGTGTGAAACACTCCCCATCTGCTGCGTGTCTCCCTGCGCTTGGCGAGAATCCACGCGCCAGTTGGTAATTCGCGCCGTCTCGGACCGGTTTCTCTGGTTGCGGAGACATCCATCCGCGCGACGGACAGGTCTGGCGCCGGCTGGTCGCTTCCCCTCGCCTGACCGAGTGAGTGCCCGCGACAGATGACGCAGCTGCCGCCGCCGCCGGCGTCCCACGCCGCTACGCTGAGCGCTGACGAGCCGCTGCGCGACGCGCCCGTGCGCAACACTTTCATGACGAAAGGCAAGCGGAAGCCGCTAGAGAAGAGCAAGCTGTCGATGGTCGCCAAGACGGAGCAGGTGCGCGCGCGCCGCCGCCCGCCGAGCGACGACAGCGCCTTCTACACGAACATTTGGGCGCCCGAGGGCGACGGCGAGGACGCCGCCGCCAAGACGGCGCTGCCGTGCTACGTCGACATCAGCCAGGTCGCGTACGTGCTCTCGACGATCGACTATCGCGACGGCTACGACGGGCCGACGGGCAAGGCGCTTGTCAACTTCTGGGCCTCGCCCGAGTCCAACGCGGCCGGCAAGCGCAGCGGTAGTGTGCGCCCGGCGCCGCCCACGAGCGGCTCGGCCTACGCGTCGGTCGCGCTATCGGCCCGCGCCGCCGCCTCGTTGCAGCCGCGGCAGTTCAGTGACGTGTCGCTCGTCATCTCGGAGCACGAGAGCGAGGAAGACGACGAGGACGAGGAGGACGCGGACAACAACCGCCAAGGGTGGAACGCGCGCAGCGTGCTGTCGTACGCCAAGCACACACAGAGCGGCGCGCCGCACACGACCGGCAGCAAGCGCGTCACGTTCCTCGAGCGGCAGGTGTCGGAGGAGAGCCTCTCGCGGGTCGCCAGCATCCCGATCTCCGGCCCGCAGCGCATGGGCGAGCGCGTCGTCTTCTCGACGGTGCTCGCCAAGCACGAGGTCGTCGACATGAGCTGGAACGCGCAGTTCCTGCTCGGCTTGCACGAGCCCGTCCGCCACGCGCTATTTGTCGTTGACCGGTTCTTGGAGCGAAGCCAGGAGCCCGACGCGGCGGTGGACTGGAACGTCGGCGAGTTCTTCCACTGGTTCAAGGAGCACTTTGTCGAGTTTGTGCGCAATCAGCACCACATCAAGACGGCGGTGATCCTGCCGCTGGTCGCCGTCAAGTTCACAGACAAGCGCGAGATCGCGGCATGCTACGAGTCCATCTTCGTGCTGCTGGACGACATTTTGGCGCAAGAGGCGGCGCTCGTGTCGGCCACGCCGCCTGATATGGCGTGGCAAGAACACGTCCAGACCCTGCAAAGCGACATTCGGCGGCTCAACTTCCTGCTCTTCAACGTCCTAACGCTCGAGGAAGAGACTCTAAAGCCGTCCATCGGGGAGAGCTTCACGGAGCAGACGTTTCAGCGGTACGTCATGCCGCGCGTCATCCGCCACAGCCGGCCCAAGCGCGTCGTGATCCCGTGGATCGTTGAGCGTAGCCGCGTGTGGGGAGGGGACAAGGTGGCGCGCGCCTACCGAGACGAGCTGCCGTTTACGGCACGGTTCATGTACGGACACGCGTGGCAGCCCTACTTTGTCTCGCACATCGCGGCGGCCATGAAGAGTATCGGGCGAGGAATGACGGACGAGGTCGTGGACGAGTCGAACGAGTCGTGGTTTGGGTGCTCGATCCAGTAGCGCGGGTGGCGAGGGCGAGACACAGAGCGACACCCGTGCAACGACAGGTATTGTACATGGTTATGAAGGTGCGTGGCGGTGGAACGGCACGAAAGCAAGCCTCATCTTGTATTTAAGCCGATCAAGCAAGCTCAAAGCAAGCACGAGGCGAACGACATTGGCGAGGGCGACGACAGACAGACCGACGCATTGAAGTGAAGACGGCTAATAGCTTGATGGATCAGTTCAGGTCTTCGCTTGACCGTCGTTGGTGGTGTATCCCGAAAATGGACTGACACACCCTTACGCCCATGGTGTGTTGGAACGTCTCGCGTTTAGACAGTAGGTCCCGTTTGATCGTCTCCTCTTCTGCCCCCAGCGCACCGAAGATCACGGTCGGATTGGCACGATCGTCGGCCGAAGCGTCCCAAAACGCAGTCAAGACGGCAGCAAACTCCACGCTAGCGTGGCGCAGCAGCGCGCGCCAATCAGCCGGATGCCTTGACGCGAGGTGGGTCTGCAACTCGCTCTGCCTTGTCACGTCCAGAAGGGCGATCACCATCCGCTCGCGCTTGCTCTGGTCGCTAGCAGCAAGCAGCGCGGACGCTATTGTGGTGGTATCGACATTGTCGAGCAGGAACTCGGCACTACATGACGAGCGCAGCTCCTTCAGGACCGCATCCGCTTCCTGCTTGATCAGTTCTCCCATGATGACTCGCCCAAAGTACGGAGTCATGTGAGGGTCGCTCGTTAGCTGGACGCGTGCGCCTTCCCACCAGTAGTTGATGGCGATGGTGAACTCGTCCGAGTCCACCTGGTGCCACCAGCCTTCAGGGATGTATATCGCGTCTGCGGGAGATCACACCTGGCAATTAGCTTCGGAGCAGGAAGCCCAAGAGTGCGCCATCGTACCTCCCGTGCCCACAGAAAACGTCAGAGGCGCCGCGTTGCCGAAGTCCGGGTGCTGGTCGGTGTCAGGGTCGCTGACATTCACGTGGCTGTGGTTGGCCGACTTAGAGTACACTGGGAACGGGCACAGGTTCGCGCATGCCGATGGAGCATACAGCGTCACTGTCTTCCGTCCAAAGAGCACGACGAGGACGTTCTGGTACGCGTCGTAATGGAGCCCCGTGCGCGCAGCGTGCGTGCTCATCCACAGGTTGACTTGGCTCAAGGGCAGTCCAGCGAGACACTCGGGGCTGTATTTATGCGAAGGAAACAGCAGTCCCGCCGTGTTATCTACCGCAATAGCGAGCAACGAGAGAGTGTTTTGCGACGTACATGATCAAGTCGTCCATCACGGCCGGCAGGCAGGGCTTGGAGCACGTGTCGTCGGGCTTTACGACCGCCACGGGGCACTGACACAGGTAGAACTCGAGCCCCTCCACGTCCCGCAGCCAGTGCGGCTGGTCAGCGAAGCAGGCCTGGTAGAAGTCCACGAAGTCGCCGAACTTGAGCTCTACGCTCTGCCGCGCGTGCTCGTCCCCTGCGTAGCAGCCTCCCGACCGCTCCTTGCACGCAATATCCACCACTGCGCACGCACCCAACGCCCACCGTGTCAGCAATGTCATCAGTCGGTAGGTGCTCCGCAGTGCTAGACGGCCGCACCGGTGCCGCGGTGGGTCACGAACGACTCGAGCTGGTGGATACCGCTAGGGTGGAGCTTGTCCAGGCGGTCGGGGCGCACGCAGAGCGCGGCGAACCCGCGCGCGAACGCCGGCGCGCCGTCCATGAGCGGCAGCGCCATTGTGCGACTGAAGTCCTGCTTTTGGACGCTAATTCACCGCGAATTAGCGCATTTCTCGTGTAAAAACTGCATATCACATGTCGCAGATCAACAGCTCCTCGTCACATCATGACGTCGCTCGATAGGTGACTACTGACTGCATGACAAGCCCCACCAACGACACGTCAATTGGGAGGATCACTCGTGGTTCAAACGGGCTTTGTGCTAGTTTGATAGCACCTCTACCTGTACCTCTCCGCTCTTCAACACATCGTTGCTGCGAAAGTCCATGCCCAGCGATAGCGATGGAGCTTTTTCCCAACGGACTCTGCACTGACTTTGATCGTAGCTCAAGCTTCATCTGAACCGTCCGGCACATTACACGTTCGAAACCGAAGAGCTCGTGCCTGACACCTCGGCGACTCCCGCCGCGTTGGAGTGCCGGACGCAGTAGCCTCGACGTTGCGCCCATTTAGTGCACTCGGGCTCGGCGCAGCGCGATCCGCCGCCATGCGAGCGGCAGAGGCCCTTGGAGATCGCCCCCTTCTCACACCCCGGGGACTGGCAGCGCACGCCGCCGCCGTGGGTCTTACAGCGCCCGCGCGACTGCACCGCGCGCTTGCATCCTTGGACGCTGCAGTACTTGACCCCCCCGTGCGCGCTGCACTTGTGGCCAAACTGGGCCACGCGCTCGCAGCCTTCCGCAGAGCACAGTCGCCGCCCTCCGTGGCCCGAACAAGCATTGTTGAAGCGCGCAAACTTGGAACACCCGGACACTTCGCACCGGCGGCGGCGGTAGCGCTTCGTTTGGCCCTCTGCGTCGGTCGAATCCGAGCTCGCGGGCGGTTGGCTCACCTCGGCGACGCTTGGTGGCGCTGCGATGGGAGCTGGGGATGCGCTCGCTTTCTTGGGTTCTGGGCGTGCGCTCTTCTCTTCTGGAGAGCCGATCCGTGGCTTGGGTGAGGTGCTCTTGTGCCCGCAGTTGTTACACACATGGCTCCCTTGCTTCTGCTCCTGCGTCTGCTCTTGTTGCTGCTGCTGCTGCTGCTGCTGTTGCTGCTGCTCTTCCTCTTGCTGCTGCTTGTCCTTGGCGATAACCGCGGCCTGCAGAAGCGTGTCGATCCACTCTCGGACGGGAACAGGCTGACCGGGCGGCGCTGGCGTTTTCGCGCCCTTCGCTGCCGGCGTCGTGCTCATTTCCCAACGCTTCCTTCTGGCTGCTCCGTGTGTGTGCTTCGCCACAAACCGACCAGTTCTGTTGCTATTTGGAACCTAATTGAGTTTGTAAGGTATCTGGATGTCAAAAACAAATATTTAAGGTAGAATACTTGACCGAACGATCTGTCTACAACATATTATAACAAAAACATTTATTATTACAGGTATTTATGTTAGAGATGAGTGGTGGACACGTGTGCACCATGTCGCACATGCTGACCCAACGATCGGTGGGTTCAATTTCCCCCACACAATCCAAAGCGAAAAGTCACATGCGCCGCACGAAGAGGCACAACCGTTGTGCCCACACCGCCACGCCGCACTTGACCGCACTTGACCTCCCATAAGACTGACAGGATCACAGCAGGGAGTTGAAACCAAGCCGCCGGTGATGGACGCGCGATTTTCCGGCCGCTTTGTCAAAGGCAGCGTCGGCGACAGTGGAGTGAAGGCATGGACGTGTCCGATATGCTGGACAGTAAACCCGGCCGACGCGAGCTCTGCAAGGTGTTGTACATGCGAGCGCGAACGCTGCCCGTCTTGGTTGCAACTTGAAGACACCCACAAGCAGGTTTTGACTCCTTCAGCCTTGTTCCTAGCCCACACCGACGCTACTTCCGGCACGACATGACAATTGCACCTGCGTCTCGGACGATGATTTCTAGATAGAGCTCGGAGCGCACGTATTGTACCGCGCGAACGACCGATCTTTGCCAGCCGTCGTCGTTGCCATTGATCACCACCGCAAGATGGTGACGCTGGTGGTGATGGCGATCAAGGACGCGAGCAATCCACCCACCACTCGCCACGTCTCTTTCAAGGAAAAGATCGTCGCTGGCGAATATGTACAAGCGCAGCTGGCTCCGTTGCATGCCGATGATCCTGTGGCCGCTTCGATTGCCCGTCTCGTCAGCGAATTCGCGATCTGCAGCTACTGCCGTGGCGTGTTTCACGTATACCCAACCGCTTCTACTCATTCAGACCACGACCAGCTTCAAGTGAAGATTGGGACCAGGCAGGCAGAGCTGGACGAGCTGGTGCGTGAAAAGCAGGAGCTCATCCGATCCAAACAGTACGAGCGCGTCCTCGCGCTCACGGCGCAGATCAAAGACCGACGACAACAACTCAATGTGGACAAGCGCGGCCTTGAGCTCCTTGGTTCACTCTCATGTCCGTACTGCGGATCAGCGGCCACTTCATAATCTATGTCGGCGGATGCAAGTTGTCCATGTTGAAGCTGGAACCCAAAGAGTGCCGCGTCAGTCGAACGAGGTCTTATGTCACTCAATTGCTGCTTTCTTGAAAAAGTGACGTCTGGGCCCACTGCGCGCTGAACGTGTGTCGTCATGCCATTGCAGGACGTGCGCGACGCGTAAAGGTTGCCCGCGCACAAGATCCCTCCTGCTCCTCCACTTCTGCAGAGCTCTCGACGTCCAGCTTCGCCAACATGGGGGCGGAGGACGTGGCCGACTTGTCCATGAGCTCCACGGCGGCGCCGGCAGCGCTGCTGCTGCAGCAGGATGGCATCCGCGGGCGCAACAAGACCTCGGCGACGGCCGCGGAGGACCTGGAGGCGGGCGACACGGACGCGCTCCTGGGCGACGCTGGCGGCAGCGAGGGCGACGAAGAAGCGTCCTCGTCAACAATGCCAGTGGCTGCGAAGTCTGCGGCGAGCGTCAAGGCCGTCTACAACTGGTGGCTGACGCTGCGTATGCACTTCGGCGACGCACTGCTGCTGCAGATCTTCTTCGTGTACTTCACGCAGGGCGTGCGCAGCACGCTGTGCTCGCTCGGCACGAGCTACTACCTGAATGAGACACTCAAGCTGCTGCCGGCGCAGTCCGAGGCGTTGCGCGGCACGGCCGCCATGCCGTGGATCATCAAGCCTCTTTACGGCATGCTGTCCGACAGCGTGCCCATCTGGGGCACGCGCCGCAAGTCGTACCTGCTCATCTTCAGCTCCATCTCAGCGCTCGCGTACCTGTCGCTGTCGCTGCCAGGTCTCATCACCGACTACCACGGCGCGCTCGTGGCGCTCGTGGTCGCCAGCCTCGGCATCGCCTTCTGCGACGTGGTCATCGACGGCAAGGTCGTCGAGGCCGCGCGCTCCGAGCGCGACGACATGGCCGGCAACCTGCAGACGCTCTCGTGGCTCTCGCTTTCCATCGGCTCCGTGCTCGGGTCCATGGTCTCGGGCTACGCTCTCACGGCCTTCGGTCCGCGCGGCGTCTTCCTGCTGTCCGCCATCGGCCCGTTCTGCGTCGTGCTCATCTCGCTTCGCATCAAGGAGGAGCCGTACCACGGGAACGCTGGTCGCCACGGCGTCGCTGGGTTCGTTGAGACCGTCAGCGACCAGTGCCGTGCGCTCGCGGGCGTCGTCGTGGACCCAATCTGCTGGCGACCGATGCTGTGGATCTTCCTGTCGAACGCGTTGCCGCCCAGTCTCGGCGAAGCCATGTTCAGCTTCAAGACGAATGAGCTGCATTTCACCAAGTCGTTCCTCGGCCTCATCTCGACTGTCGGCAGTGTCACGTTGCTAGGCACGACGGCCATGTACAACGCCTACTTCCGGAACCTGCCGTTCCGCAGCATGTTCTTCCGCATCCAGCTCGCGTCGGCGGCCGTGTCGCTTGCCGAGGTGGTGCTCGTGACGCGCCTGAACCTCTCGTTTGGCATTGGCGACCGGTTCTTCATCTTTGGCGACGAGATCCTCTCGGACGTGGTCGCGCGGCTCAAGCACATGCCGTCGCTAGTGCTGTGCGCCAAGATCTGCCCGCCGGGCATCGAAGGCACCATGTTCGCGCTGCTCATGTCCATCTACAACTTCTCGTGGTCGGTCGCGAGCTACGGCGGCTCGTGGCTGTGCAGCTACCTCGACATCTCCAAGAGCAACTTTGCTGGCCTAGGCGCCGCCGTGATGCTCCGCAGCGTCGGCAAGATGCTGCCGCTGCTGCTGCTTTTCATGGTACCGGCCACCACGAGCATCCGCAGCGCATCTGCCTCCGGCCGTAAGACGGTCGACGGCGGCAAGGACAAGTCCGTGCGCGAGACCAAGCCGGACGTTGACATGTAGGCAGACACGTGTGCCAGTGGGTACGTCACAATGTGTGTGTGTGTTCATGTGTGAAGAGTCACAGACAACCATTTCCCCAAGTTCTCTACCTACCTCAGTTTGAAAGCGCTACTGGAAGCATTTGATTGCAAGCTTTCTCGGGGGAGCGTCATCACCACGTCCGCACCCTACTACTAAGTATCATTCAACATTCACAAGAAGCTCTCCATCGGACCGTCGTGCCCGCTAGGACGTGCGCATGGAGGCAAGCAATGGCAATGGATCAACACTTGGCTGCATGCATGCGATTACCAGCAACATGCATGCAGACGGGTGTGGTCGACTGGTTGTCTATGTGCGTGGAGTTGCGAGCCAAGAGAAGCAGATACCGATCGACTGTTCAAGAATCCGGAGGCAGAGCGGGAAAGCTAGCGGAAGCGCTTCCTATACACGGAGCTGGTGGACGAGCAGTGGCGGCGCAAGGCCGATACGATCAGCATGCAGGTGAACGCACTTCGGGCATAGATCAAGGAGCTGCACAAGCCGAGGCAAGACTTATGGCCGTCTGTGAGGAGCGCAAGGCACCGGCGACTAGCTGCCAGGAAAGAAAGACGGGGCGGAGCTGGTCGAGATCGGCAACGTAGTGGACTCGGCCGTGCAACGAGGAGGAGAGCGCCGAGGTCGGAAGAACCATTTCATGTTGAAGTTGGGGCACCTCTTGACATCCTACGGCGTCTAATCATTTTGATTGCTCGTCTGCACCACTGGAGAAAAGGGGTGCAGTTCCCCAAGCAGGTCACTACAGTACGTGAACTTCATCCTGGACAGGTTTGTCTTCAAAGTATCGAAGTTTGTGTGTGCGCACTATTTCCGGCGGTGAAACCCGTCGCCGGCGATGCATTTCCCAACTTGGCGAGACGGAACCGAGTGTCAGCTCCTCGAAGTGACCATGGCCAAGCGCGTGGCTGTCGACGACGTGGGCCCGGCGTCGGCCGAGCGAGCGGCCAGACTCAAGCAGCAGAAGCGCTGGCGCGTCCAGGCGTCCGACTTTTCGCGGCGCTGCTCCAACCCCATCCGCAAGATCGTGGACAACATCAAGCCGCCCGCCAACTCGGACAAGAGCCTCATTCCGCTCTCGCTCGGTGGGCACGCACGAGTTGCCGTCAGAGTCGCGTTGGTGGTGAAGTGCTGACTGGTTCTGTGGATCAGGCGACCCGACGGTGTTTGGCAACCTCGCATGCCCCGACGTGCTCACGAGCGCCATTGTGCGCAACACGCGGTACGATATCGGCTCGATAGTGTGTGTGTAGAGCGCTGGCATCCATCTCTCTGCTTATTTCTGAACCGTATGCGGCGAATGCATGCAACAGGTCGCTCAAGCACAATGGCTACATCCACTCGGCAGGGTCCGAGGCGGCGCGGGAGGCGATCGCAACGCGATACGGCAACCCAAGGGCTCCCTTGACCAAGGATGTGCGTATGGCTGCTTCCTGTGACTCGAAGCCCTAGCGCTGACCATTTTCTGGCCTTGCATGTACTTAAAGGACGTGATCATCGCGAGCGGGTGCTCCGGCGCGATCGAGATTGCGCTGAACGGGCTGTTGAACCCCGGCGACAACATCTTGCTGCCAAAACCCGGCTTCCCGCTGTACCAGGTCATTTGCGAGGCGCACCGCATCGAGTGCAAGTTCTACAACCTTCTAGTACGAGTTCTATGGTTTCAATGCGGCAGCGGGCGAGGCCTCACGTCACTCACTGCTTGACTATGCTTTGACGACTGGCACAGCCTGAGCAAAAGTGGGAAGCCGACCTCGAGCACATGCAGTCGCTGATCGACGACAACACGCGCGCCATCATGGTGAACAACCCGTCCAACCCGTGCGGAAGCGTCTACTCCAAGGCACGTCTCGACACAGCGCTTGACGCTGCCGCTCCACATGGCTAACCTGTCGGCCGCGTCTGCATGCTTCTCTCGCAGCCGCACCTTGAACGTATTCTCGAGCTTGCTGAGCGCAACAAGATCCCCATCATCGCGGTTCGTGCCATGCACTTTATGCTTTGCGCTCGAAGCGCTCCGTGCCTTACATATTGCGCTTAATGCACAGGACGAGATCTACGGCGACATGGTGTTTGGTGGCAACATGTTCCTCCCCATGGCGACCCTGACCAAGACGGTCCCGGTGATCGCTGTCGGCGGCCTCGCGAAGCAGTTCTTGATCCCCGGATGGCGCGTTGGGTGGATCACTGTCCATGACCGTGACGGTGCTTTGGAAGACGTGCGTAGTGCGTACTTTAAGCTGTCACAGCTGACGCTCGGCGCCAACTCGCTCGTTCAGGTAAGACCGCCGCGGGTGGAGTGGGGAGGGAGAACGCAGCGCTCACCTGTCCGTCCAACGCTGAATGCTGGAAAACGCTGTAGAGCGCGATACCAGACCTCCTGACGCCGGTTCCGGGCAGCGCGGAGGCTCACGCGCTCGCCTCGTTCAAGGAGGCGTACTACTCGGCGCTGGAAGACAACGCCAAGTTCACCTTGGAGTCTCTCCAAGGCATTCGAGGGCTGGAGATCTCGGTCCCGCAGGGTGCCATGTACGCCATGGTGAGTGCCGTTCTGCTGCTGTTGCCTATCGTAGTGGTCTCGACCGGAGCTGCAGGACTGACTGACACTCCGGGGACCCCGTGTCAGGTCAAGATCGACACCAGCGTCTTGGCGAACATCGAGGACGACCTCGCCATGACCCAGAGGCTCCTGGACGAAGAGAGCGTGTTCGTGCTGCCGGGCCAGTGCTTCGGCATGCCCAACTTCTTCCGGATCGTCTTCGCCGCGCCCCGCGAGGTGCTCGAGGACGCCTACACGCGCATCCGCCGCTTCTGCGAGCGCCGAGTCGCCTGATACTGTAGACGTCGACTGGAGACGCTGCTGCTCTTCGTCCTGGCCGAGCTTTGCTGTGTGTGTCGCAGGCGCGAATCAGATGGGTTCAAATGCCGCACATACAAATTTCAATACGCCAATACAAACTGGATATTTCAGATATCAGGATTTAAGGTTTGAGGTGTAGGGTTCTTCTTTTGCTTTTAGAATTTGTAATATAGCCAATCAAAATACAGTTATGACCACCTCAAACGATCCATTGGTGGTAAATACAGCACTGGATTTTGCCAGGAGAATGCGCCGCAAAAGACTGAAACCAACAGCAGCAATCCTTCACTATTACTCCGGGTATAGGTATTGCGCGAGCGATCAGTTGAGAGTCGCACGGCCAGTCGGGATCTGCAGGAGCCGCCCTTCGGTCCACACGGAGCGAGCGAGGGGCACGCGCGTTCTCACTGTTCGGTCGCGCAGACGGTTGACAAGCCAAAGCAGCACACAGGGGCGCCCTTCCCGTCCAAAGCGGGCCTTCTACCTTCTCCACGCCCCGGACTCGAACGAAGACACGCAGACGAATGGCGATTCGGGTGCTGAGCGCGCTGGCGGTCGCGGTCGCGGCGGTCGCGACGCTCGTGGGTGAGGCGGCCGCCGCCGCTGTGGACGGCGTCATCATGGTGCGCGGCAACAAGATGTACAACGCCAAGTCGGGCGAGCGCTTCTTCATCAAGGGGGTACGTGCTCTTGTGGAACGAGGCTGAGGACAAGGAAGCGAAAGCGGTGGCTGATTGACCGGCCGGCCGACTCGCCGATCTTCTTTCCCGTTGCTGGCTGATAGATGACGTACGAGTACGCCGTGAGCGACGAGTACTACGACAAGTTCACGAAGGACGTGATCTCCAAGACGCTCTCGGGGCTCGAGTACAACACGCTGCGTCTGTACAACGTGAACCCAGAGTACTCGTACAAGAACTTCATGACGGACATGGCCGCGCTCGGCGTGTACATTCTCGTGCCGGCGTCCCCGGACAACGACGAGTACTACGACAAGTACCGCTACTCGACGATCACGAAGGGGCTTTCGTGCGACGGCGGCGGCTCGGGCAGCACGTCGGCGTCGGGGTCGACGTGCTACCCCGCGCTCCTGCTGGAGTACGGCAAGAAGGCATGTCTAGCCGAGCCTGTACGCGTCCACGCCTCTCTGTAGTTGATCTAACGACGTCACCTCGCCTCTCTTTCACTGTCATGACCAGATCGCCAAGAACTTTGCGCAGTACGACAACACGCTGGGCATCGTCGTGGCGAACGAGATTATGCAGGTCGACATGACGGCGGGGTCGTGCGTCAAGGCGTACGTGTCGGACCTCAAGAACTGGATGACGGTCAACGGCAAGAAGATGCGCATCCTGCCTCTCGCGTACGCGGCCGCGGACAGCAGCTACGGCTCGAAAATCTCCAACGCCGACGACTACCACGTGATCAAGGTGCAGGGGCTGCTGTGCGGCGACTCGATGAAGAACGGCATGATGCAGAAGAGTATTGACATCTACCTCATCAACGAGTACCGTTGGTGCGCCGACTCGACGTTCGCGCAGGCGTACCAGCGATACATCAACATGGCGAAGGGCATCCCGATCGTCGTGGCGTTCGGCGAGTACGGGTGTAAGACGGACTCGACGACCCGCACGTGGGGCATGGTGCCGTACCTGTACCAGGAGCCGTCCAAGACGGAGGACTTTTCGGAAGTGTGGTCGGGCGGCTTGGCCTACTCGTACGGCGAAGCCAAGCTTGGCACGGACTCGCTCTTCCCCATGTTTACTGGTACGTTTGGAGGCTCGGACGGCCTTTATTGGTGACTGGTATGAGTCTGATCACTGTTTTCTGGCTGGTTTGCTCCGACAGGTGGCTCGACGGACTTCCTCTCGACGGTCAGCTCGAAGCCCTCGGAAGACTACTCGAACCTCAAGGCCATGTTCGCCAAGTACTCTGGGTACTCGGACCCGGCCGAGTGGACGGACAGCACCAAGTGCACGTGGGCGCCGAAGCTCGGCACCAAGACGCAATCGACGAACACGCGCGCAACCGAGAGCGGTTGGATCGTCAAGAGCTGCTCGTCGGAGGTCCTCAAGGTCATTGACTCGGACTCATGGACGTGCTCGAGTCGCGAGGGAGCGATCTGCGCGAACGACGGCTCGAGATGTGACGTGTCGGTCTCGACCGCCATGGCCACGACGCAGGAAGACCTGTGCGGCTCGTACGAGGTCGAGGCGGGCGGCGGCACGTGCGAGAGCTCGTCGGACTGCAGTGACAACGGCCAGTGCACGTCCGTTAACGGCACCATGTCGTGCATCTGCAAGACGTGCTACACTGGCACGGACTGCAGCGTGAAGGACATTACGTCGTGCAGCTCGCTCGCGAGCTCCAAGTCAGCGCCCAAGATCATTTTTGTGGGCGTCGGCGTGTTCCTGGCTATCATGCTCGCCGTCTTCATCGCGCTCGGCGTCGCCGCTGCCAACAAGAAGAGAGGTACGAGCGAGGCTTGCACTCGATGGTCAGCTTGTCGTCGTAGCCGGTCGTTGACCGTCTTTCTCTCTCTCTCTTTGGTTTGTATGTGTTCCACTGTGAATCGATCGACAGCCATGGACAAGCTCGCAGACCAGGTCAAGCTCGCGCAGAACGGCCGCTCCCCGGGCACGACGCAGGCGGCGGCGCTCTAGCCACTGTAGCGAGCGGCGGTTCATGTTGCAGCTTTGTTACCCTTTTCGTTAGCTGAAGAGTGGAGAGCTATGACCATGCTTGAAGTGACGCTCAAATACGGTTTGGCAACTCCTCAGCTGCTTCTTGTGTTTCTGGAGCATGCTCGTGTCCACCACCATCGGCATTATTACGGTCTCACTCACGTACGAGGGAGGGGTCTTGCTTGATACACATGCGCATGGCCATTGGCCACCTTCGTCTCACTCGCCATCCGTCCGTTATTAATATGGGGACATGAAATACCGGTTATTGGTATCAGGTACCGATATGCCGACGGTAGTACCGGCTTCGTGGCTGCCTTGCTTCATTATTCAAATACCTCCGAGTCGAGTCGTCACCTCAGCCAATCAAGCACCATGCCGCCGAAGAAGAAGACCGATGAAGTACGTGCGCTCTCTCCACGCTCATGCTGTAGGACAGTGTGCCCCTCTTGAGGCCTCTCCCCCACCTGCGTCTGTCGCTCACCATGGCCGATGGCTCCTTGCCGCTTTCAACCGACCGACAGGCGCCGCGCGTGTACCTGGGCCGCCCGGGCAACAACGTCAAGATCGGCATCGTGGGCGTGCCGAACGTGGGCAAGAGCACCTTCTTCAACTGCTTGTCGAAGCTCAACATCCCGGCCGAGAACTTCCCCTTTTGCACCATCGAGCCCAACGAGGCCGTCGTGCCCGTGCCCGACCAGCGGTTCAACTGGCTCGTCGACAAGTACAAGCCCGTCAGCGTGTGCGTGCCACATATGAGTCGCTCTATTATGCGCAGCTAAACTAGCAGCAGTAGGGCTACTGCTGCTGTAGGCGCTGTGTGTAGCACGGGGCTGACCGCTGTCCGTTTCCTCTGCTCTGTGTATGTACTGTGAAAACGTAAAGGGTGCCGCCGGTGATGACGATCACGGACATTGCCGGCCTTGTGCGCGGCGCGTCCGAGGGCGCGGGTCTGGGCAACGCCTTCCTGTCGCACATCCAGGCCGTGGACGCCATCTACCACATGGTGCGCGGCTTTGACTCGACCGAGGTGACGCACGTGGAGGGCAACGTGGACCCCGTGCGCGACATCCAGATCATCCAGGAGGAGCTGCGCCTCAAGGACCTGGACCGCGTGACCAAGGCGGCCGAGGGCATGAAGAAGAACGTGGAGCGCAACCTGGGCGGAAAGGAGAAGAAGATGGAGTACGAGACGCTGGTGCGCGTGCAGGAGTGGCTCGAGCAGGGCAAGGACGTGTCGTTCGGCAACTGGGGTGCCTTCGAGGTCGAGGTGCTCAACCAGCTGCAGCTGCTGACCGCCAAGCCCGTCGTCTTCCTCGTAAACGTGAGCAAGCGCGACTACCTGCGCAAGAGCAACAAGTACCTGCCCAAGATCGCCGAGTTCCTCAAGGAGCGTGGCGGCAACGAGCCGGTCATCCCGCTCAGCTGCGAGTTCGAGCTCGAGATGCTCGACCTCGAGGCCGGTGGCCAGCTCGCCGAGTACCAGAAGGCCAACCCGACCCACAAGTCGATCCTTAACCGCGTGCTCAAGATGGGCTACCACGCGCTCGGCCTCATCCACTTCTTCACGGCTGGCAAGGACGAGGTGCGCGGCTGGACGATTCGCAAGGGCCGCTTGGCACCGCAGGCGGCCGGCGTCATCCACACGGACTTCGAGAAGGGCTTCATCATGGCCGAAGTCCAGGCGTTCGCCGACCTCAAGGAGCGTACGTATCGATTGCGCTTTGCTCGGTTGCTCGGTCCTGCTTTATCCCATGGGATGCGGAAGCATGTAGCTTAAATGTTGTGGATGTCGTCATGTAGTTGGGACGGAGGAGGCGGTCAAGAAGGCCGGCAAGCTCAAGCAGCAGGGCAAGAAGTACGAGGTGCGTGGCTGCTGCGTGCCCTTGCTGTGCACACGCCGATCTCCACATCCGTGCGTGGGCAGATTGCTGGAGCATTCAACTCACGCGACGCTTCTTACTACTATTGCTCCAGGTCGAGGACGGCGACATTATCTTCTTCAAGTTCAACAACTAGAGGTCGTACTCTCGTCGCATCGACTCGGCATGCGGCCAACAGCGACCGCAGACTCTGTAGCAGCGTTTGGGAGGTAGTCGACGGCGACTTGCCGCCCAAGAGAACGCGCACGAGCGCCCCAACACCCATTGTGGGGCGCCTGTTTGAACCTTTGTCTGTTCCTTTCTTGCCAACTACATCGGATGGATGGATACTTATGATCTCACTCGCGTGCTTTGAACGATGTGAACCCGCAAAGGAAGCTGCGGTCAAGCCAAGCCTGTGCCCGTGTCATGGGCGTCTTTTCAAAGAGTCTGATGGCGGCCTTCAATCCAAGGCCGGTTTCAGAGAATGCAGATCGCGACTCTTTGACGCCCTTACCACCCCTTCGAGGCGTGACCTGTGCCATCTCCGCAGCCCAAGGAGACGCCTCGCATTGGCAGAAAGCGATCGGGAGGGATCCTCGGCTGTCTCGGCGCCATCGAGAGCCTTATCGACGGAGATAAGAGTGGCCGCGAGCGTCGAAGCGATCGCTGCTTGGACGCGTTGGTGGCCCTCCTCAGGCACTTCCGGACCCGTATCCGCCACCAGTTGAAGCCGCGCTTCGACGACAGAGCGCGGCGCGTCACTGCTCGTAGCGTGGGGCCACCATGGTACACACCGCCGCTTTGGTGCCTCGTTCATGCCGAGAAAGCCTGACTGGGATCCTCACGTGACTATGACTTGTACAAGCCGATCGGCTTTGGCTGCGAGCCCGAGCTGGTATGGGTGGCACCGAAACAGGCGGGCGACGTACCGGTCAAGCGTTCCGGGCACTCGTTCACACTCAAGAGCACCGAGACCGAGACGAGCGTCTACCTCTTCGGAGGATGCGACCACAAGGCGCCACCAGGCCCAACCAACGACCTGTACCGGCTCGACGTTGCGGGCGGTACGTGTGTGCGTGTCCTTCACGCCTTTGCTTCGCTCATCGCTGTGACCCAGCCGACTCACGAGTCAATGAACTTGTTCCGTGCTCTTCCCTCCAGGAACGTACGCCTGGACCAAACTCGCGCTGGTTGGAGAGCATGGCGGCACGTCCGGCGCAGGTGGGGAGGATGATGCAGGAGCTGTCCCACCCCCGCGGTGGCGCCACTCGGCCGTGTTGTACGGCAAGCTGCTCGTCATTTTCGGAGGCTTCGCGCCCGAGAAGCGCCTGAACGACGTGTGGGTCTTCCACACGGAGCTCAAGATATGGGAGCAGAAGCACCCGCCGAGCGCCTCCGGCATCTGGGAAGGCCTCCCGCAGAGCCGCGGCGCCCATTCGGCGACGCTGTTTGGCGAGAGTAAGATGGTCGTCTTCGGCGGCTATGGCGGCAATGGCTTCGGGCGCACAGACTTCAACGACCTGCATACTCTCGACTTGCAGACTTTCCGCTGGGAAGAACTCACGGCCGACGGCGGAGGCGAGAAGCCCGAGCCTCGATCTGGCCACCAAGCGTGCCTCATCGAGCGCGCAGCGACTGGGGACTCGATGCTGCTCGTCATGGGCGGCTGGAACAGCCTTCACCAGTTCCAGGACATGTTCGCGTTCGACTTTCACGCTCGCACGTGGACCCAACTCGGCGTGAACCTGCCATCAGCGCCCACGTGGAACCACTCGTGCGTGGCGGTCAGCGCCGTGCCGCACTGGAAGGTATTCATGTTCGGCGGCAATTGCGGCGACCTCGCCGACGGCGGGAACAACGCTGGTGGCGGCGGCGGCGGCGGGGCGTATCTTAATACCGTCGCGGTACTGGACACGGGCTCCATGCAGTGGTCGAGCCCAGTCGTCAAGGGTGAAATACCACCTGCGCGAGCTGACACGGCGCTCGTGTTTGATCGGACGAACAACCACTTGCTGCTGTTTGGGGGCTGGGCCAACCGCTGGTTCAACGACCTGCGCGTGCTCAACGGCAGCGAGATCGTCGGCCCGCCGTACTCTATCGCGAGCGTCGAGCCGACGACCGGCCCTATCACAGGCAGCGCCAAGCTCAAGATCGTTGGCTACAACTTCCCTACAACTAGCGGAGGCACCGCGACCGTGCGGTTCGCCGTCGCCAAGGGGTCTGTCGACGTGCAGGGCGCGGTTTTGAACGCGACGACGCTGCAGGTGACGGCGCCGAGCTTCGAGAAGTACGGCCCGCTGCTCGCCGAAGTGCGCGTGTCGTTGCCCGGCGGGATGTTCACGAACGTCGCCGCCCCGTTCAAGTTCCACTCCGTCACCGCCGCGCCCAAGACGCTTGCGTTCGGCCCGTGTCTGCTGAGCGTGGTGAGCGACATGTGCCTCGCCCAAGTCCCGACGACGTTTATCATTCAGGCGCGTGACAAGGACGACATGCGGCGCGACTGCGGCGGCGACGAGTTCGTCGTCAACATCACGCGAGTAGGAGGAGACGACCCGGCCACTTCGGCCTCGGACAACAGCAAGGAGGACGACAGCAGCAACCAGCACAAGGACAAGGACGGCAAGAGCGGCGACGGGGCAAACGTCAGTGCCGCGCCCGCTTCGAGCCCGGCAGCAGGGCGCACGCCGTGTTCTATCATTGACCGTCACGATGGCACGTACGTGGTGACGTTCACGGCTCCGGCGGCAGGCTCGTACGAGATCTCGGTCGAGTTCGCGGGGACGTTCAACGGCGTTGCAGGTCATGTGCGCGGCTCGCCGTTCGCAGCGACCTTCAACTCTGCCGCGTCTGCCCATTCATCAGGCTCCGAGGACTCGTCAAGCGTCAAGTGTCTGCCGCCGAGTGCGAGCACCAAGGACCTCGAGTCGCCCGAGCTGCTACGGCGCGTTATGGCGGCCATGAACAAGCGCAACGGCGAGTTCCGGCGGCTGCTGGTGGAGCTGCGCAAAGAGATCCCAAGCAGTGAAGCCGAAGGCCTCGACACGCTGCGGCGCGTCAAGGAAATTGTGCGCAAGCTGGACGCCGAGCGGGATGCGAACCGGCTCGTGCTCGACCAGGCGCAGCAATTCTTTGCGCAGATCAAGCGCGCAGGCAACGGCCACGTCGACAAGGAGATCACCGAGCTCGAGAACATGGAGAAGCTGTTCCTCGACGTGGAGAAGCAGGTGCCAGCGACGGAGCAGCGCATCCAGGCGCCCACGCGCGCCTTCGGGGAGAAGACGGAGCACAAGGTGGCCGCGTACGAGACGACGATCGCCAAGAAGCTCGAGACGCTGCGCACTCTGGACTTTTGGTCCGCGGCGCTTGAGCCGGACCGTGCGCTGGACAAGATCGCCGCCTACCTCGTGGACTGGGACGCCGAGATGCGCAAGTGTGAGGAGCTGACCAACCTGTGCGCCGTGTTTGGCTTCCCGCAGCAAATGAACGAGTCGCGGAGGCTGATGGGCGTTATGCGCTCCGAGTCGGAGGCCGTCAAGAACGTGTGGGCCATCATCAAGCGCTCCAAAAAGTTCTTTGTGGACACGCGCGAGATCGTGTTCAAGCAGATGGACGTCAACACGCTGCAGATCGAGGTGCAGTCCATGCTCAAGGAGCTCAAGAAGACCCCCAAGGACATCCAGTGGTGCGACGCCTACGCTACAGTGCTGCGCGACTGCCAGGCGTTCGACAAGACGCACCCGCTACTGCGCTGTCTATCGTCCAGCTACATGCGGCCGCGCCACTGGAAGCGGATCATGGCCAAGGCTCCGCGCGGCCCGAACGGCGAAGAGATCCCCTTCCTCACTCCGGACGAGGACCCGGAGCAGAAGCTTGAGGTGATTCTGAGCAAGCAGCTGCACTCGTTCAGCGGCGACATTACCGAGATCTGCTACGAAGCCGAGAAGGAGCAGGAGCTCGAGTTGCGGCTCGTGGAGCTCGAGGGCATCTGGGCCGAGGTGAACTGGGAAATGACGCCGTACAACCCGAACGCAACGGAAGAAGACCTGGTGCCGTTGCTCAAGGTGTCGGAAGAGAACTTCGAGCTGCTAGAAACCCACCAGATCGACGTGCAGGGCATGGCCGCGTCTCCGTACCAGTCCGAGTTTGAGCCGCGGGTCACGAGTCTGCAGTCCGGACTGGCGGCGGTCAACGAGGTGGTGGTCCTGCTGGGAGACATCCAGCGGTCGTGGAGCTACCTCGAGCCACTGTTCATCCAGTCAGAAGAGGTCAAGAAGCAGCTGCCCGAGCTCACCGCCGACTTCGAAGCCATCGACGTGGACGTCCGCGTGCTCTTGCGTGCAGCATGGAAGGAGCTCAACGTGCGCAAGGCGTGTACGGCGGACGGGCTGATCAAGAAACTCGAGGGCATCGTAGCCAAGCTGGAGCTGTGCAAGCATCGACTGAAGGAGTTCCTGGACGGCCGGCGCCGGCAGTTCCCGCGCTTCTACTTCATGTCCGAGGCCGACTTGCTCGACATCTTGTCCAATGGCTCGCGCCCCGAGCGCATCATGCCGCACTGCTCCAAGATCTACCTGGCGACCAAGACGCTGACGCTCGTGGACCGCGAGGACGGCAACGCGCGGCCGATGGCGACGAAGTTTGTGTCAGGCGTCGGACACGAGGTTGTGGACTTCTATGAGCCTCCGATCCTGGACGGCGAGGCGGAGATCTACCTCGCCACCGTCATGAAGGCCATGCGTCTGACGCTCTTCAAGCACATTGAGCGGTCGCTCGTCGAGTACACGAACAAGCCACGCACCGAGTGGATCAACTTCAAGGACCCCAACACGAACCGGCCCGTGGACGCCGCGCAGATCATCCTGCTTGCCGCGGGCGTGCACTACGTGAAGGAGGTGGAGGGCGCTTTCCGAGCCATGAAGGGCGGCGAGGGCGGCGCGGGCGCGGACAAGGACGCGCTCCGCAACTACAACGTACTGCAGGAGAAGCAGCTCGAGGACCTCATCCGACTCACTCAGAGCCCCATCTCGTCCGCGGAGCGCCAGCGCGTCATGTGCCTCATCACCATGGACGCACACGGCCGCGACATCGTCGCAGGCATGATCCGCGCGGGCGTCGACGACTCTGCGTCGTTCCAGTGGCAGTCGCAGCTCAAGCACTACTTTTCGCCGGCGCAAGGCAGCTTCCTCAAGCGCGACGCCACGTTCCGAGGACCGAACAACGAGCGCGCGCAGATCTTGATCGCGGACGCTGGCATCCCGTACGACTACGAGTATCTTGGCAACGGCCCGCGACTCGTGATCACGCCGCTGACGGATCGCATCTACGTGACGGCGACGCAGGCGCTCAACCTCATGATGGGCTGCGCGCCGGCCGGGCCCGCCGGCACGGGCAAGACGGAGACGACCAAGGACCTCGCGAACGCGCTGGGCAAGGTCTGCTACGTGTTCAACTGCTCGCCCGAGATGGACTACAAGTCGCTCGGCAACATCTTCAAGGGTCTCGCGTCGTCCGGCTCGTGGGGCTGCTTCGACGAGTTCAACCGCCTCGTGCCCGAGGTGCTGTCTGTGTGCTCGGTGCAGTTCAAGGCCGTCTGCGACGCGTGCAAAGCGGACGACGAGTCGTTCATCCTCGAGAACGACACGGTCTCGCTCGACCCGACTGTCGGCGCGTTCATCACGATGAACCCGGGGTACCTCGGCCGCTCGGAGCTGCCCGAGGGCCTCAAGGCGCTCTTCCGACCCATGACGGTCATGGTGCCCGATCTCGTGCTCATCTGCGAGAACATGCTCATGGCTGAAGGGTTCACGCAGGCCAAGGTGCTCGCGTCCAAGTTCTACGGGCTCTACTCGCTGCTGGGCCAGCTCCTGAGTAAGCAGATGCACTACGACTGGGGTCTGCGCGCCGTCAAGAGCGTGCTGTGCGTCGCCGGCGCTTTCAAGCGCGCCGAGCCCGACATCCCCGAGACGGACCTGCTCATGCGCGCACTGCGAGACTTCAACATCCCCAAGATCGTCGCGGAGGACCTCGTGATCTTCTACGGACTGCTGGGCGACCTCTTCCCTCGCGACTCGCCCAATGTGGACGTGCGCAACGACCCGCCTCGCAAGCGCGACTTGGAGCTGGAGGCCATGGTCCAGGGCGCGGCCGAGGCGATCGGCAACACCCCGCGCGCCGAGTTCATGCTCAAGGTGGTGCAGCTCTCGGAGCTGCTGGCGATCCGCCACTGCGTGTTCGTCATGGGCCCACCCGCGAGCGGCAAGACGGAGACGTGGAAGACGCTCAAGAAGGCGAGAGAGCTCATGGGCACGCCGATGGAGGTGCAGGACCTGAACCCCAAGTCGGTGAGCACGAACGAGCTGTACGGCTACATTGTGCTCAAGACGCGCGAGTGGAAGGACGGCTTGCTCTCGCGCATCATGCGCGACTTGGGCTCTCGGCGGCGAGACAATGGAGACGAAGACGCCAACCCCAAGTGGATCATCCTCGACGGCGACCTGGACGCCAACTGGATCGAGTCCATGAACTCGGTCATGGACGACAACCGCATGCTCACGCTCGCGTCCAACGAGCGCATCCCGCTCAAGCCGCACATGCGCATGATCTTTGAGATCCGCGACCTCGTGTACGCGACGCCCGCGACCGTGTCGCGCGCCGGCATCCTCTACATCTCGACGTCCGAAGGGTACCAGTGGCGGTGCCTGATCGACTCGTGGCTCGACCGCCACTGCCAGGAGCCAGCTGACCACCGGCAGCGCGCCATGATGTTCTCCCCGGATGTGCGCGCCAGGTTCCAGGCGCTCTTTGACCAGTACATCGAGCCGACGCTCAAGTTCTTCCGCAAGAAGCTCACGCCCGTCGTGCCCGTGGAGGAGACGACGCTCGTGACCAACCTGCTCAACATGATCGACTGCCTGCTGACGCCCGCGCTGCTCGAGGACGCCAACGTCATGCAGCACAACTTCGTCTTTTGCTGCGTCTGGGCGTTCGGGTCGGTCCTGACGCTCGGCGACGACGGCACCGACTACTCGGGCGAGTTCAGCAACTGGTGGAAGGCGCAGTGGAAGGACGTGAAGCTCGCGGCGTCCGCTAGCAACACGGTGTTCGACTTTTGGCTCGACCCGGACGAGTGCAAGTTCAGTTCGTGGGCCAAGAGCCCGTACTTTTACACGGAGACGTACAAGTCGCCGAGCCCGATCAACCAGATCACGGTCCCGACGACCGAGACGGCCTCGATCGCCTTCTGGCTCGAGAACTTGCTGGCTCGCAGCGTGCCCATCATGATCTGTGGGCCCGCGGGTACAGGCAAGACGCAGAACATCATGGGCATGATCAAGAAGCTCAGCCGCGAGGACAACTCGACGAGCGCGGCGCAGTTCCGCTACTGCACCATCAACTTCAACTTCTACACGACATCCAACATCCTGCAGCAGGCCATGTTTGGGCAGCTGGAGCGCAAGACGGGCGCCAACCTTGGCCCGCCAGGCAAAGCGCGGCTCATTTACTTCATGGACGACCTCAACCTGCCCGAAGTAGACCCGTACAACACGCAGAGCGCCATCTCGCTGCTGCGGCAGGTGATGGAGTACCGCCACTGGTTCGACCGGCAGAAGCTGCAGATCCAGAACATCCTCAACACGCAGGTCGTGGCGGGCATGAACCCCACGGCGGGCTCGTTCCTCGTGGACCCGCGGCTGCAGCGCCACTTCTGCACGTTCGCCATGGGCATGCCCGAGGCGCCGAGCCTCGTGACCATCTACGAGACCTTTCTAGGCGGCCACCTCGCCAGCTTCGACGCCGAGCTGAGCAACTCGCAGTTCGCCAACTCGCTCATCAAGGCGGCGCTGAGTCTGCACGCGAGCGTGGCCTCGACGTTTCGCAAGACGGCAGCCAACTTCCACTACGAGTTCAACGTGCGCCATCTGTCGAACGTCTTCCAAGGGCTCATCGCGTCCAAGAAGGCGCGCTTCTCGACCGCCGACAAGTTTGTGCAGCTCTGGCTGCACGAAAGCGAGCGCGTGTACGGCGACCGGCTCGTGTGCAAGGCCGACATTGAAAAGTACAACCAGCTCGTGCAGCTGCAGGTCAAGCGCTCCTTCCCGGCGTGCAACACGAGTCGGTACTACGCGGCCGAGAACGCGTGGCCGCTCGTCTTCTGCCACTTCTGCAAGGAGGGCGACACGGAGTACGACCAGCTCTCGGGCCAGAACCTGGACGAGCTCAAGCGCACACTGCAGGCTCAGCTGCGCGAGTACAACAACAACGAGAACAACACGGCCATGCACCTGGACCTGTTCGACGACGCCGTCAAGCACGTGGCGCGCATCGTGCGCATCCTGCGCAACGAGAGCGGGCACGCCATGCTCGTGGGCGTGGGCGGCAGCGGCAAGCGGTCACTCGCGCGCCTGGCGACGCATCTGTGCGGCTACACGGTCAAGCAGATCACCATCAGCTCCAAGTACGGCGAGAACGAGTTCAAGGAGGACCTGCGCAAGATGCACCTGGCGGTCGCCGACATGCTCTCGCGCAACGAAGAGGACGGCGGCGTCGTGTTCATGCTGACGGACTCGCAGATCACGAACGAAAAGTTCCTCATCTACCTCAACGACCTGCTCGCGTCCGGAGAGGTCCCGGACCTGTTCGCGACCGAGGACTTGGACAACATTGCCAGCCTGCTGTCGCCCGTTGCGGGCACCAAGGACCGCAAGGAGGTGCTCAAGTTCTTCCAGGCCGAGCTGCGCAAGCGCCTGCACGTGTGCCTCGCCTTCTCGCCCGTGGGCGACGACTTCCGCAACCGCGCGCGCAAGTTCCCGGCGCTGGTCAACTGCACCGTCATTGACTGGTTCCAGCCTTGGCCCAAGGAGGCGCTGCTGTCGGTCGGCCGCGAGAAGCTCAAGGAGGTCGCGGACCTGCTCGGCTCGGACGAGTCGCGCGCGGGCATCGAGAACTTCATGCCCTTCTCCTTCCAGTCGGTCAACCTGTGCGCCGAGCGCTTCTACCAGGTCGAGCGCCGCCACGTGTACACGACGCCCAAGTCGTACCTCGAGCTGCTGCAGCTGTACAAGAAGATCCTGCGCAAAAAGGTGACCGAGTACGGCGCGGCCATCGACCGGCTCGAGAAGGGGCTGCAGAAGCTCAAGGAGACGGGCGACACGGTGGCGCGGCTCGAGGTGGAGCTCAAGGTGATCCTCGAGGCGGCCGAGGACAAGAAGGCCGTGGCGCTGGGTATCGCCGAGGCCGTCAACAAGGAGAAGGCCAACGTCGAGACGGAGAGCAAGAAGGCGAACGAGGAGGCCGCCAAGTGCGCCGTGATCCAGGCGGAGGTGACGGAGAAGCAGCGGTCGACGATGGAGGACCTGGCCAAGGCCGAGCCCGCAGTCGCGCAGGCCATGGCCGCGCTCGACTCGCTCAACAAGAAGGACCTGGGCGAGTGCAAGACCATGTCCAAGCCGCCCGCGGGCGTCGACGACATCTTCGCGGCAACGATGGTGCTGCTGGCAGGCGTGCACCCGAACGTGCAGGTGACCAAGGCCGGCAAGGTCAAGGACGCCAAGTGGGACACGGTCAAGAAGGCGCTGCTGGGCAACATCCCCGAGTACATTGACTACCTCGTGGGCTTCAAGCAGGTGGTGGACGACGGCAAGGTGCCAACGCAGAACTGGAAGGAGGTGCGCGAGTATTTGGAGAAGGAGCACTTCAACTACGACATCATCCTGACCAAGAACAAGGCGGCCGCCGGGCTCTGCTCGTGGGTCGTCAACATCGTCATGTACTACGACATTGTCGTGACGGTCGAGCCCAAGCGCCAGGCGCTCGCGGCCGCCAACGTGGAGCTCGAGGCTGCCAACAAGCGGCTCGAGGAGGTCACGACGCTCGTGGCGGAGCTGCAGGCCAAGCTCGACAAGCTGCTCGCCGAAGCCGCGGCCGCCAACAAAGAGAAGGAGGACGCCATCAACGCGGTAGAGACGGGCAACCGCAAGATGAAGCTCGCGGGCACGCTCACGAACGACCTGTCGAGCGAGAACGAGCGCTGGGGCGTCAACGTGCTGCAGCTGCAGCGCGAGAAGGACCTGCTCGTGGGCGACGTGCTGCTCGCGTCGGCCTTCATCTCGTACATTGGGCCGTTCACCAAGCCGTTCCGCGACGAGCTGCTCAACAAGCACTGGGTGCCCTACCTGCGCAAGGCCGGCGCGGGCGGCGAGAGCATCGCCATGTCGGAGGAGGCCAACCCGCTGGCGATCCTGACGGACGACGCGCAGATCGCGCAGTGGAATACGCAGAAGCTGCCGGCGGACCGCGTGTCGACCGAGAACGGCGCCATCGTGGTCACGACCGTGTCCATGGGCCGCCGGCCGCTCATCATTGACCCGCAGCTGCAGGCCATCGCGTGGATCCGAGACATGGAGGCGGCGCAGAACCTCGTCATCGTGCGCGTCGGCCAGAAGCTCTGGATCGAGCGGCTCAAGGCGGCCATCGGCACTGACGGCGCCTTCATGATTGAGAACCTGGGCGAGAAGATCGACCCGATCCTGGCGCCCGTCATCCAGCGGTCCACGTCTCGCCGCGGCGCGCGGTACGAGATCCAGATCGGCGACGCGTCCGTGCCCTACCACGACGGCTTTCGGCTGTACCTGCACACGAAGCTGGGCAACCCGCACTACCCGCCGGAGATCCAGGCCGAGTGCACGATCGTCAACTTTACTGTCACGTCACTGGGGCTCGAGGACCAGCTGCTCAACCTGGTCGTGTCCAAGGAGCGCGCCGACCTGGCCGTCAAGCGCGAGAAGCTCATCCAGGAGCAGAACGAGGGCAAGATCGAGCTCAAGAAGCTCGAGGACGACATCCTCTTCTACTTGGCGAGCGCGGACGACGACATCACCAACAACCAGCCGCTCATCGCCATCCTGAGCGACACGAAGCACAAGGCGCAGAAGACGCAGAACAACATGGAGGCCGCCAAGCGCACGCAAGAGTCGGTCAACCTCACGAGCGAAAAGTACCGGTCCATCGCCGCGCGCGGCTCGCTGCTCTTCTTCCTCATGAACGACATCTCCAAGGTGCACTCGTACTACATTTACTCGCTCGCGGCCTTCCAGCAGGTCTTCCTCGCCGGCATCTTCCGCGTCCCGCTCCTCACGAGCGCGGACGCGAGTAGCGACGACACGCCCGCGGCTGGCAGCACGGAACCAGGCGCGTCGGACGGAGGCGCATCGGATGCAGGCGCGTCTGCGGACGCACCGGCCCCGGACGAGCAGCAGCAACAGGGAGACGACGACATGCTCGAGATGACGGACGAGGAGATGCAGGCGCGCTGCCTCGTGCTGACGGACAGCATCACATCCTGCGTGTACAACTACATCCGACGCGGGCTGTTCGAGCGCGACAAGCTGACGGTCGCGACCATGCTGTGCCTCAAGATCCTGCTCAAGGCCGGGCTGCTGCCCGACGCCGAAGTCGACGCGTTCCTCATCAGCAAGGCACACGCGGACCCTGGCAGCGCGGGCGCGGCGAGCGAGTGGCTGCCGAGCGCCGTGTGGGCCAAGGTCAAGGCGCTCGAGGCGCTCAAGTGCTTCCAGGGCCTGGGCGACTCGGTGCAGAACGACCCGGACGCGTGGCGCAAGTGGTTCGCGGCCGAGGACGCCGAGCGGCTCAAGGCGCCGGGCGACTTTGTCAAGCTGTCGTCCTTCCAGCGCATCGTGCTGCTGCGTGCGATGCGTCCGGACCGCGTCACGAACGCGCTGCGCACCTTCATCCTCGAGTCGCTGGGCGAGGAGTACGTGACGCAGCCGCCGTTTGACATGGAGGCGACGTTCGAGGAGACGACGGCCGCCATCCCCGTCTTCTTCGTGCTCTTCCCGGGCGTCGACCCGACGCCGTGGGTCGAGAAGCTCGGCCGGTCCAAGGGAGTGAGCATCGAGTTCGGCAACTTTGTCAACATCTCCATGGGCCAGGGCCAGGAGGCGTTCGCGGGCGAGGCCGTCAAGCGCCTGAGCGCCGAGGGCGGCTGGATCATCCTGCAGAACGTGCACCTCATGCAGAGCTGGCTGCCGGCGCTCGAGCGGCAGCTCGAGGAGCTCGCGACCGAGGGCTCGCACGCCAACTTCCGCTGCTTCATCTCGGGCGAGCCGCCGCCGCTGCCCGACATGCTCAACATCCCCGAGTCGCTCCTGCAGAGCTGCATCAAGGTGGCCAACGAGGCGCCGAGCGACATCCAATCCAACCTGCGGCGCGCGTGGGCCAACTTCAGCGAGGACGTGGTGCAGTCGTGCGCCGCACCCTCGCCCTTCAAGGCTTGTCTCTTCGCGCTCTGCTGGTTCCACGCCATCGTGCTCGGCCGCCGGCGCTTCGGCCAGCAGGGCTGGAGCCGCGCCTACAGCTTCAACACGGGCGACCTGACCATCTGCGCCAACATTTTGCGCTCATACCTCGACACGGCCGCGACCGCGAGCGCCGCGAGTACTACAGGCGACGCGAGCGACGCGGGCGACGGGAGCGGCGTCGTCGTGCCGTGGGACGACCTGCGCTACCTGTTTGGCGAGATCATGTACGGCGGACACATCACGGACGCGTGGGACCGGCGCACGAATAACACGTACCTGAGCGTGCTCATCCACCCGGCGCTGCTACGCGGCATGGAGCTCGGGCCGGGCTTCAAGTCGCCAGCGCCGGCCGAGTGCGCGTTCGCCGACTACGCCAACTACATTGAGAAGAACATGGTGCCCGAGGCGCCGCCGCTCTTCGGGTTGCACCCGAACGCCGAGATCGGCTACCTCACGACCACGTGCGAGACGCTGTGCTACACGATCGTGACGATCGGCGGCGGCGGCGGCGGCGGGAATGAGGGCGGCGGCAGCGGAGGAGGAGACAAGACGGCCGCGCTGCGAGCCGCCATCGACGACTTTGAGGCGCGCTGCCCCGAGTACTTCAGCATGCTGGACGTGGCCGAGGCCGCGGCGCCGCACCTGACGGAGGAGCACGGGCCGTTCGTGGTCGTGGCGACGCAGGAGTGCAGCCGCATGAACGTGCTGCTCGAGGAGATCCGCGTGTCGCTGGGCGACCTCAAGAAGGGCCTGAACGGCCAGCTCAATATGTCGCAGGCCATGGAGGACCTCGCGACGGCCATCGCGCTCAACGAGGTGCCCGGGCGCAACCCCTTCTCGCAGTGCAAGTGGGAGAAGAAGGCCTGGCCGTCCAAAAAGTCGCTCAGCGGCTGGTTCGTCGACATGACGAGGCGCCACGCGCAGCTCGCGGCCTGGGCCGAGGACTTTGTCACGCCGCTGTCCATCTGGCTGCCCGGGCTCTTCAACCCGACGGCCTACACGACGGCGTGTCTGCAGGTCACGTCGCGCAAGAAGCTCATGCCGCTCAACCAGATGACGGTCGAGACGCACGTGACGACCTTCCAGGACCCGTCCCAGGTCACCTACTACCCGGACGACGGCGTGTTCGTGCACGGACTCATCCTCGAGGGCGCGCGCTGGAGCTCGCTCGACGAGGTCGGCGAGCGCTACAAGGTCGGCGCGTCCCCGGCGACCGAGTGCGGCGGCACGCTGCTCGACAGCAACCCCAAGGAGCTGCTCTCGCCCATGCCCGTCGTGTACGTCAAGGCCGTGCAGACGCAGCCGCAGTGGGAGCCGTCCTCCGTCGGCTACCTGCGCCACCACCCGCAGGTGTACGAGTGCCCCGTGTACCTCACGCGCTTCCGGGGACACACGTACATCTTCCTGGCCACGCTGCCGACCGACTGCGGCCGAGAAAAGTGGGTGCTGCGCGGCGTCGCCATCATCTTCCAGGACGACAACTAGTACTTCAGGTAATACGGTAGGCGAGTGAGTGTACGAGGCGGACAAGAGGGGACAGACGCCCCTCAGAGACGCACAGCTAGCGACCCACCACCGCGCGTCCGACCGGTAGTAGCACGTAGAATCCTTTCGACTTGTTACCGGCGCTCGCACCTCTCGCGCAGGCTTCATCTCCCCGCCTTGCGCTGCTTGGAAGCAGCCCCACCCGTCTCCTTCTTGCTCTCCTGCTCGGCTGCCTGTTGGGGTTGTTGTTGTTGTTGCTGTTGCTGTTGCTGCAGCGCGAGCATCTTCTCCAGGAAACTGCCGTCGTTGGCGATGGCAGGCACCCCGCCGGGCGTCTCGAGCACCATCTCGCCCTTGGTATTCTTGTCCTTGGCGTCCTCACCCTTGGCGTCCTTCCCCTTGGTGTCCTCACCGGCTGGCTCCTCGTCGCTGTCCGCCTGCTCGCGCATCTTCCGGCGCTCCTTGCGGCGGCGGCGCTTGTCCGCGCGCTTGTTGGCGCGCGCCTCGAACTCCTCGGCCTTGCGCTTGCGCGCCTGCTCGAACAGCTGCTGCTGCGTGGCCGCCTCGTGCTGCTTCTCCATGCGCGCCACGCGCTCCATCTCCCTGCAACGCACAAGCCGTCCGCTCGCTCCGATTAGCCACGAGCGACGCGATGAAGCCCAGGCCAATACCGCAGCAGCAAGAGCAACAACAAGCACTAAAACGCACCTCCGACGTGACGCGCGGTACATGTGGAACTCGCCGCTGCCGGCGCCAGCGGTCGAGCCCGACACGTTGTCGACGCGCGTCGTGTGGAAGCGCCCGCCCTCGTCCGCGCTCTTGGTCGCCGCCGGGGCTTCCGCTGGCGCCGCCGAGGGCGCGGAGGAGCCCGCCGCATCACCAGCGACCGACGATGTAGTGGCCGACGAGTACGAGATGGCCGCCACCTTGGCGTCCTGGTCCGTGTACGTCTGCACCGTCGTGTAGCGCCCCATACTTGCAGCGCTCGTTCGTCCAAGTGATCAAACAAAGCGCCCTCGGGACAGCATCGGTTTCAATAACCACTATTCAATAACCACTAGGACATTGGTTTTAATAACCACATACCGCCACGGTATACGGCTATACATGATATACTCCTCCATCTGGCTCGTTTACTGACTTTAGATAATACATGGTGTGAATTTATTGTTCGTGTTCAAAACACGGTGTAATTGGGTGACTCCTGAAATCACAAAAAAACAAAAGCGACGCGTATATGTACAGTTTATGTGCACAGATTGAAAAAATATTCGACGTTCGATAGCCTTGGAAGAAAAATAATACATCGGACCACCTGATTCTCAGACCCCAGTTGCAAAATGAGAATACTGGGCGAGAGCGAAGGCGCGGGCCACCAGTCATTTCTACCTCTGTCAATCGATGTCGGCGGCGAAAATGCCATTTTCCAAAATTCTACCAAGCCCAAGCACCAATGGACACCGCATGACCATCGCCACGCCTCGAACGTCTCGCCGCTGGCCGTGGTGCTGGCTTCGGGCCAGACAAACTACGCGTGCTTCTTGAGGTGCTGGGAGAGCACCTCCCAATCGGACGGGACGAGTGGGAGCTCGTGCTGAGCATCCACAACCGCCAGTTCAGCCGGCTCCGGCGAACTGTGGAGTCGATCCGGCGCAAGTTTGCTGGTCTCTGTCGCTCGCGCATCCCAACGGGGAACCCG